>BCLF01000006.1:912642-993672 GCA_001602275.1 Zoysia japonica | reverse complement strand
CGGCGCCCGCGGAGAGGTCCGGCGCCGCGCCGCCGGAGCCGCACCCGCAGAGCGTCGCCGCGCGCGCCGTGGTGACCGTGCGACGGAGGCGGAAGGAGGACGCAAAGCAGCGCGTCGTCGAGCAGCTCGACGCGTATGCCGACAGGCTCGGCCGGAGCGTCCTCCTCGAGCTCGTCAGCGTCGAGACTGACCCGAGTAAGGATCCCGTCCGACCCTGCTCCCCGCCACGAACCGACGACGGCCTTGGAATTCCAAAGTTCCTTAGTTGAATTGCGCCGCCTCCACAAGTTGCTTGGCCGCCTCGCTCGCTTTTCCATTCGCCGCTCCAGCAGCTTCATGGATGAAGCCGGGGCAGGAATATTCCAGCTGGTGCGGCTTGACCCCGGCGGCTTTTAGTAGGTCCGCTCCGAGTCATCATTTGGTTCCGGACGGACCCATCACGTGGAGCCTCCTCCTGATTAAAACTGCTCGCTTTGATTTCTGATTTCCACCACCTCACCCGGCATCGCATCGGGAATTCGGAATCGAATATAGAATTTACGCGAAGCAACAACGCGTTCGCGGGTTCACCTGTGACTGAATCTTTGCGTGGGCAGGGAAAGGGGGTCCGAAGAGGAGCAAGCGATCGGCGCTGGTTGGCTGGTTCGAGAAGAAGGACGTCAAGGCGGAGAAGGTGGTGTACACGGCGGAGTTCGCCGTCGACGCGTCCTTCGGCGAGCCGGGCGCGGTGACCGTGCTCAACCGGCACGCGCGCGAGTTCTTCATCGAGAGCATCGTCGTCGAGGGGTTCCCGTCCGGGCCCGCGCACTTCACCTGCAACTCGTGGGTCCAGCCCACCCGCGTGGACCGGAACCCGCGCGTGTTCTTCACCAACAAGCCGTACCTGCCGGCCGAGACGCCGCCGGGGCTACGTGAGCTCCGGGACCAGGAGCTCAGCGACCTGCGCGGCGACGGCGCCGGCGAGCGTAAAATCACTGACCGCGTCTACGACTACGACGTGTACAACGACCTCGGCCACCCGGGCAAGGGCGCCGAGTTCGCGCGCCCCGTCCTCGGCGGCGAGCGGCTGCCGTACCCGCGGCGGATGCGGACGGGCCGGCCCCGGACCGTCACAGGCAAGCGCTCGCTTTCCCTCTCGCTGTTCGCCCCTGTCATCTGCCCATTTAAATTCCCCGACAGCAACAGTGCCCACTGCCCTCCCTGAGATGGCGGGAGAGGACGCAATCGCCGTCGCGCTATAGCTGTCGTATCCGAACCACGGGATCACGCCGACGTTGACCTTCGCTAACGCTTCACGACCTCTGTGTGTGCGCGCGCGTGCAGACGAGCGTGCCGAGAGCAGGGTGGAGTACCCGGAGCCCATCTACGTGTCGCGGGACGAGGAGTTCGAGGAGGGCAAGAACGAGATGCTGTCGGAGGGCGCGCTCAAGGCGCTGCTCCACAACTTCATGCCGCTGCTCGTCAGCTCCGTCTCGCCGGACATCAGCGACTTCGCCGGCTTCCACGACGTGGACAACCTCTTCAAGGAGGGCCTCCGGCTGAAGCAGTCGCTGCAGGACCAGCTGTTCCAGAAGATTCCGTTCGTGCGCAAGATCCAGGAGAACAGCGAGGGCCTGCTCCGCTACGACACCCCCGACATCATCAAGAGTAAGCGAGCTAGCGAGCGCACCATCCATGGTGACATGATAAGATACGAAATAGGAGTTGTGCTGTGTATTGACGCTCTGTCCTAACCTTTTTTTTCCCGCCCTTCGTGTGGCAGAGGACAAGTTTGCGTGGCTGCGCGACGACGAGTTCGCGCGCCAGGCGCTGGCTGGCATCAACCCCGTCAACATCGAACGTCTTAAGGTAACCCGTCCTTGTCATGCCACAACTCAAACTGCCGAACCAGAGCTCGGCGGCCACAGCTGTTGCCGTCCGTGTAGTGGAGAGAGGTGCTTACCCGTTTGAGTCCTCTGGTTTTATTTTCCCCTCCAGTCGTTCCCGCCGATGAGCAAACTAGATCCGGCCGTGTACGGGCCGCCGGAGTCGGCCATCACGGAGGAGCACATCATCGGGCAGCTCGACGGCATGTCGGTGCAGCAGGCGCTGCAGGACAACAGGCTCTACATGCTGGACTTCCACGACATCTTCCTGCCGTTCCTGGACAGGATCAACGCGCAGGACGGGCGGAAGGCCTACGGCACGCGCACGCTCTTCTTCCTGACGGCCGCGGGCACGCTGAAGCCCATCGCGATCGAGCTGTGCCTGCCGCCGATGACCGACGGCTGCAAGCGCGCCAAGCGGGTGTTCACGCCGCCCACCGACGCCACCAGCAACTGGCTGTGGCAGCTCGCCAAGGCGCACGTGTGCTCCAACGACGCCGGCGTCCACCAGCTCGTCAACCACTGGTACGCCCCTGACTGAACACGATAAAGGCGCAGCTTTGGATTTCGGTTCCTAAGCTATAGGAGTAGTTGAATAGGAAGGAACTCAACCGCTCGATCCATCCATGGGTTTGATGTGCAGGCTGAGGACGCACGCGTGCATGGAGCCGTTCATCATCGCGGCGCACAGGCAGATGAGCGCGATGCACCCCATCTTCAAGTTTCTCAAGCCGCACATGCGGTACACGCTCAAGATCAACGCGTTGGCGCGGCAGATCCTCATCAACGGCGACGGCGTCATCGAGTCCGGGTTCACCCCCGGCCGCTACTGCATGGAGATGAGCTCGTTCGCGTACCAGAACCTCTGGCGGCTCGATCAGGAAGGCCTCCCCGCCGATCTCATCAGAAGGTAAACAACAAATTTTAATTGCACGGGTTAAACAAGCTGTGAATTTTTCTTCATTTCGGCGCAATGCAACAGGAATGGACGCTTATTTTTTGGCTTTTTTTTTTTGTATGGTTGTCACACAGAGGCGTGGCCGTGGAGGAACCGACCCAGCCGCACGGGCTCCGGCTGCTGATCGAGGACTACCCGTACGCGACCGACGGGCTGCTCCTCTGGTCGGCGATCTCGCGGTGGTGCGAGGCGTACGTGGCGGTCTACTACGCGTCCGACGAGTCCGTGCGGAACGACACAGAGCTACAGTCCTGGTACGCGGAGGCGGTGCAGACGGGGCACGCGGACAAGCGCGACGCGCCGTGGTGGCCGCGGCTGTCGACGCCGTCGGACCTGTCCTCCCTCCTCACCACGCTCCTCTGGCTCACCACCGCGCAGCACGCGGCGCTCAACTTCGGGCAGTACCCGCTGGGCGGGTACATCCCGAACCGGCCGCCGCTGATGCGGCGCCTGGTGCCCGCGGAGGGCGACCCGGAGTACGCGCACCTGGTGGCGGACCCGCACCGCTTCTTCCTCTCGGCGCTGCCCAGCCTCACGCAGACCACCACGTTCATGACCGTCATCGACACGCTGTCCACGCACTCCGCCGACGAGGAGTACCTCGGCGAGCGCCCCGACGAGGCGTGGACGGCGGACCTCGCGGCGCTGGCGGCCGCGCAAGAGTTCGCGGACGAGGTAAGGCGCGCCGAGGAGGAGATCGAGCGCCGCAACGCAGACATCGCACGCCGCAACCGGTGCGGCGCGGGCGTGCTCCCGTACGAGCTCATGGCGCCGTCGTCCGGCCCGGGCATCACCTGCCGTGGCGTGCCCAACAGCGTCACCATTTAGTCTCGGTTCAGACGTGGCCAGATTAGCAGCGTATACAGAACATAGTGGTATGCGAATTTTTTTCGCATTATTGTACTGGGCCATGGAGAATTGAGCGACGTGCCGATGCCTAATGGCATCTGCTTCGGTTCTCCCCGTGGCCGAAATGCCATTGATTCGGGCCCAAACAGGATAATATAAATGATTAATTTCATACGTGTTATTATAATTTTGTAAAATTTAAAATATATTATTTAAGCTCACAACATGTCATTCATTTTATCTGTCATTGAAATTGTAACAATATGTATCAAAATTCGCTCTAATGTAAAATGGGTGTAAATAACTTCATTAAAAAACATAATTGATGGATATAGACATTTTGAGTTCTCTAGAGACAGTTCTTTGTTTATCAGAAGATAACAAGGCCCCGAATCGGTCTACTGAAAGTGTACCGTTCTGTTCTGAACTCCTTGTCAAATTCATGCATAGCAACGGAAAGCTTGCCTTCTTGTTGCCGAATTCTCTAGGTTTGACAGCTCGATTTGTTGCACAAGACCCATCAACTCGAGAATTTTCAAGATCTAACGTGTCCATTGCTCAAAATCGGTGCGTTAAACGCAGTAGCACAGATACGTTTCATTATTCTTATCAGTTCAGTCAGTTCTGTAATATGCTATGATACTCCTCCATTCATAAACTTCTTACCTCTAGGTAATATCGAACATGAATCAAACAGAACTAGCTGGACCATCTAACAGAGTATATATGTGGGAACAAAAACCAAAACCAAGGGAAAAACAAAGACATTGGCTCGTAAGAGAACTGTAGGGGAAATTTGAATGCACAAGCCATACATGAAAATGGCGAGTGCCAGAATCTCAGCCCGACTACTCTCGGCAACGTACAGCGCTGAACGCGCTACTGAAGAAGCGCGACAGAGACTCTAATTTATTGCCTCGAAGTACTGATTACAGAACAGAAAACAGAAGAGAAGCGACGGAACGAAATCGGGTTACAGTCATGAAAGCTTTGTGCAATCAACACAGGCAACGAGAAAATCGTCATCGCCTAACGCAGGAACAGAAGACCGAATAAATCAACTCGAAACAAAAGAGGGAAGAAGGATGCAAAAGAGGGAGCAAATCGACGGCGCGAGCTGTCGGCGAAGAGGAGCGGCGGCTGGCGTGGGGTAGCATGGGGTGAGATCAGGTGAGCGGCTTTATATAGAGCGGTTGGAGGGAGGGCTGTAAACCCTAGTCGCTTTACGAATTTACGTTGCTGCCCCTCGGATGCAACGAATTCCTCAAAACCTCGCTCTGATGATCCATGCAGCATCGTGAGGCCCATTAGATTTTTCGCCCAGCCCAATTCAGGCCCAAATCGGATGCAGCCGGCAGCCCTGCCGAATCCCGCGAGGAAAATGAGCAACTGAAATTTCCCATTCGTTGTAGAATGCTGACGTCTTCATAGTTCTTTTTTTGGTCGACGTCTTGATAGTTGTACACATGAACTTGACATGCGTCTATGCACAACTTGTCCGCCACGACAGATCGCCAATCCGCGGGATCAACAAATTCAGCGAGACATATTCAATCACACGTAGTACACAGTAACACGTAACAAAATGTACAGTAGTGTAAAAGGAGTAGAAGATGAGCTCGGATCAAGAACTATTATTTAAAAAAAACGTGGGGGGGGAGGGGGGCGGGGTCATAGTTACGTTACGTGTAGAACGTGTAGTACTAAGCGGGTCTCATCAGCAGACCATGCTGCTTCTTCCTGGCGACCATCCTGCGCCAGTACGTGGCGACCTCCTCCTCGATCTCGCGCTCCGTCTTCTTGTGCACCGGCTCCCCGCCGCCGAGCCTCCTGGCGGCGGCGTGCACGTCCATCTCCGACACGGTCTTGCCGAGGTCGGCGATGAGCCGCTTCGCGAGGCCGCGGCTGAAGTCCTCGCGGACCACCACGCGCATCACAGCCACGTGCTCCGCGTCCGCGGGCATGGTGTAGGCAGGCACGATCCAGCCGAAGCGGCGCAGGCTCTCGGCGAGCTCGATCGAACACCGTGTACCGGGACGGGTCCTTGAGCGCGAACGCCACCAGCGGCACGCCGGTGTCCTTGGACACCACGTCGAAGTGGCCCGTCTTCTCGATGCCCTCGTGCAGCACCTCCACGTTGTCGCGGCAGTTCTGCATCACGTCCTTGTAGCCCTGTATGCCGAGGATGAGACGCTGAAATGTTTGGTCTCTTCATTTCTCAAGTAGAGTACTGCTATAATTGGCACCACACAACACAGCAATTACCTCGAAACCAAGACGGATGAGCTGGTAATACTGAGCAATTATTTGGCTCGAACCTATGCAACACAACACAAAATGTTCAATTAACTTGCTGCTGCGAACTGCTCAGAGAAATAGTAACAGAGGCGATGAAGGTCCCTCAATTATCTTGCACCTGCAGCACACACCTTGCCGACCCTGATCAACTCCTGTGAACTCACTCTCGACCCCTGTGGCGTGAAGATGAACAGTGCGCAACGAGAAAGCACAAAGACAAAACACACGCAAAGTGCCCGAGTGAAATGCCTCGTTACTTGCTTCTTTTCGCTCTTTTTTACATAGAGAAAAGACTCCGGGTTTTATACACGCGCTGCAAGCGCAGCAGTAAATTTCTATAACTACCAACTACTCTACTGTACACAACTGCACACCTTTTGACTTCAGCGTCCACTGCTACACTGCGCACATCGCCTGTCACACGTCGCCGTCTGTGCTGCTACTGTGGTGTCCCGTCGCGCCGTCTTGTCGCCTTAGAAACGCCGAAGGAGTAGATACGGAGTAGTAGGGTTGTTATGTCTAAAAATCTCCCCCTAACCATGTTGCTCCTCAGTCACCTTGATCACGCCGACCCGAGACCGAGCCTCCAGGAACCGAACGCGCCCAAGTGACTTGGTGAGTGCGTCCGCGAGTTGCTGACCGGTTTCGACGAACTCGAGGACGATCCACCCTTCCTCGACGCAGTCACGGATGAAGTGATAGCTCACGTCAATGTGCTTGCTACGGTCGTGCCGGACGGGGTTCCTGCACAGGGCGATGGCGGACTTGTTGTCCACCATCAGTGTCGGCGCTTGCAGCTTCTCTCCTGAGAGCTCGCACAGCAGCCGATGGAGCCACACACCCTGACATGCAGCTGTTGCCGCAGCGATGTACTCCGCCTCGCACGTCGAGAGAGCTACCACTCGCTGTTTCTGGGCCTGCCAGCTGATGGGGTTGTGCCCCAGGTAGAACACGACGCCGGTTGTGCTCTTTCGGTCGTCGGTGTCGCCGCTCATGTCACTGTCGCTGAACCCGGTCAGCTTCAGTGAACCTCCGCCGGTCTTACTGTACTGGACTCCATAGCCTTACGTTCCTGCGACGTAGCGTAGGATCCTCTTAACAGCGGCGAGGTGATCCTCTCTCGGATCTTGCATGAAACGGCTTGCGAACCCCACGACGAACGCAATGTCCGGCCGTGTGTTCACCAGGTAGCGCAGCCCACCGACGATGCTTCGGTACCAGAACGCATCAACGGTCGACGCTGTAATCCTCTTCGACAGCTTCAGCCGATCCTCCATCGACATCTGTGCTGCCTTGCACTCCGAGAGGCCTACCCTCTCCAGAGCTTTGCCGCGTAGGCGGACTGGGAGAGCTTGATGACTCCTCTCTCCTGCATCACCTCGATGCCCAAGTAGTAGGATAGCAACCACAGGTCGCTCATCCTGAACAGAGACGTCATCTCTTGCTTGAACGTCTCGATGTCCTTCTTTTTGGCGCCGGTGATGAGAAGATCGTCGACGTAGACTCCGACGATCAGCGTGCTCCCTCTAGAGCGTCGTGTGTAGAGCGCATGCTCATCGACACACCTGGTGAAGCCAAGCTTATTCAAGCTTGCGTCCAGCTGGGTGTTCCATGCTCGCGAAGCCTGTCTGAGCCCGTACAGGGCCTTCCGCAGCCGGAGCACCTTGTGCTCTTCACCCTTCTCAACGAAGCCCGGTGGTTGCTCTACGAACACCTCCTCGGCTAGCTTTCCGTTGAGGAATGCTGACTTCACGTCCATGTGATGGACCTGCCAGCCTTTCTCCGCCGCCAACGTTAGCATGAGTCGGACCGACTCCATCCGCGCAACCGGCGCGAATACTTCATCGAAGTCCACTCCTTCTTGCTGCACGTACCCCATGGCAACCAGCCTCGCCTTGTGCTTCACCAGCTTCCCATTGGCATCACGCTTCACCTTGAAGACCCACTTGAGCCCGATCGGCCGACATCGGGTCGGCGGATCCACTAGCTCCCAAGTGCGGTTCTCTTCAATTGAGCGCATCTCCTCTGCCATGGCGTTCCGCCAGCATGGGTCGCGTTCGGCATCTGCGAACGTGCTTGGTTTCTCGGCAGTCACCGTCAGCAGGTGCTGCGCGCTGCATTCCACCTGAGCCCTTCTCCTCAGGTGTTGAGGGTCGGCGATCAAATCATTGATCGACCGATACCTCAGCGGCCCTTTGTCCTGCGCCGCATCAAGATCGGGAGAGCGGTCGGGAGGTGATGACACGAACATCGGTCTCACTATCGACCTCCCCGACCAGGAAGACCCTGAGCTTCCTGTACTTGCGGTGTCTGAGTCGCTCTGCCGACCTTCAGACCCCGAGTCTCCACACTGACCCCGACCCTCGGGCCTCGAGTCACGCTGGAGCCAACCGCCCGACCCTTGATGGCGCCGACTGTCGCTGCGCTGACCGCCCAACCTTTGGTCTTGCCGACTGTCGCTGCGCCGACCGCCCGACCTCTGATCGTGCTGACTGCCCGACCTAGAGCCGCTCTGCTCAGCCGGATCCAAGTTCTCTAGCCTCGGCATCGCACCGACCCTTAGTCGCTGCTGAGTCGCGCCAACCGTACGACCTCTGGTCGCGTCGACTGCCCGACCTTTGATCGCGCCGACCGTTGGAGTCAGAGTCCCCCCGACTCGATGATCTCCATCCTTGGTCATGCCGACCGTCAGGTCGCTTCCTACGCCGACCTCTGAAGTCCGGGCCTTGCCAACTCTGAGTCGCGCGGTGCGGCCGATCCAGAATCGCGCCGACCCTGACCGTTCGAGTCCTCTGGCTCTGCTGACCCCGGTTCGCGCCGACCTCTGGCATCGCCGCGCTCAACTCCCCCTGAAGCTGAGCCAGCCTCCTCTATCTCCGAGGAGCGCTCGAAAGAGAAGGAGCTCCGCGAGCCTACCTCTCCTTCGGCAGCACTGGTCCCCGACCAGTTCTAACTTGCCGTCTCGTCAAAGACGACATCTCGGGAGATATGCACCCTCTTCCCAACAGGGTCATATAGGCGATACGCCTTGCTCTCGGCTTCGTTACCAAAGAACACCATCTTGGTGCTCCTATCCTCCAGCTTGCCGAGGTGTGGCTTCACCGTCTTCACGTGCGCCACACAGCCGAATGTCCTGAGGAAGGACACGTCTGGCTTTCTCCCGTGCCAAGCCTCGAAGGGGGTCTCCCGGCTACGGCTTTGATCGGCGAGCGGTTGAGGATGAACACCGCCGTGCTCACCGCCACACCCCAGAACGTCGCCGGCATATCCTTAGCCTTCAACATGCTTCTGGCCATGCCGACGATGGTCTGGTTCCGCCTCTCCACGACACCATTCTGCTGTGGCGAGTATGGTGCCGTGAGATGTCGCTCCACGCCCTTTTCGGCGCAGTACCGACCAAACTCCACCGAAGTGAACTCTCCACCCTGGTCGGTCCTCAGCACGCGCAGTTTCCGACCCGTCTCAGTCTCAACCCGCACCTGGAACTCTACGATGGCTCTGGGAGCCTCGTCTTTGGTGGTGAGCAGTCGTAACCACATGTACCGACTGCAGTCATCCACCAGTAGGAGGAAGTAGCGCCGACCCCCATGTGTCGGCGGGGTGATTGGCCCACACATGTCGCCGTGCACGAGGTCCAGAAGACCCTCGGCATGGTACGTCGCCTTGCACGGAAACGACTGTCTCCGCTGCTTCCCGGCGAGGCAACTGTCACACAGTTCCCCGACATGCTCGATCGTGGGAAGGCCTCGCACCATATCGTGCCGAGCTAAGCTTGCCAGCACATCGAAGCTGATGTGGCTAAACCGCTCATGCCACAGCCACGCATCGTCACCAAGCCTCGCCGCCAGGCACATCGGCTGTGTCCCCTGGAGCTTGGTGGTGTAGAGGCGGTTCCTCCAGCGGCTCACCTTAAGCAGCAACTGCCGCTCTCGGTCTCTGACGCGGAGGACCCCGTCTTCGAGCAATATCTGGCACCCTCGCTCGTCCAGCTGCCCGAGGCTTACAATGTTGGTCTTCAGACATGGGATGAAGTAGACTCCGGTCAACGTGCGGTGCTCGCCATTCCGGCCCCTAAACACCACCGTGCCTTGTCCCTCAATCTTCACCACTGACCCGTCCCCGAACTTGACCGACTCCGAGATGGCGGAGTCAAGTTCTGTGAAGGCCATCTTATTGCCCGTCTTGTGGCTACTAGCCCCTGAATCGAGGTACCAGACATCCTCGACGACGTCTTCCTCCCTTCCCAGGTGAACATGAGCTCGGACCTCGTCCAGCTCAAGTTTTCGATGCTCTTCGTCCTCTAAGACGTCCCCGAGAGCACAAAACTACGCTAGCAGCAAAGGCGACTCCTGCTCGCCTTCTTCCGCCAGGTGGGCCTTCTCCTTTCGTCCTCCTCCCTGGCGGGCGCGCCCCTGACTCCCACGGTCACGACGCTTGGGCGCACGGCAATCACGTGCCCAGTGCCCCTTCTTGCCACAATTGTGGCACTCGTCGTCGACGCATGGGGAGGGTTTGCCACTCTTTGGCTTGCCTCTACCACACCCGCTCCGACCGAAGGTGGACGGGCTGCCCGCCTGCTCTCTGCAGCGCGGCCTCCATTCTTCCTCCATCAACAGCAGCCTGCTGCTAGTACTTGCCGGCGTTGCTGTCGCGGCGTGGTCTTCGACCGCCTTCAACCTCCCGATCACGTCTTCCAACGTGAGCTCCGAGAGGTCGAGCAGAGTCTCAATCGAGAGAGCAATCTGCTCGTACTTCGCCGGCCCAACCCGCAGGTACTTCTCGATAACCCGTTGCTCAACGATCTCGTCACCGAGTGCCGCTAGCTCCGCCACCAACGAGGTGAGACGCAGTGCGAAATCCTCTACGGTCTCGCAATCACGGAACGTGATGTTCTCATACTCCTTCCGGAGTAGCTGCGCCTTCGCCTTCTTCGCTCGGTCCGAGCCTACGCGCATCGACGCGAGTTTCTTCCACGCCTCCGTTGCCTTCTTCGCTCTCCTCAAAGTGGAGATGAGATCTGGCCTCACCGCGTGAAGAATCGCTGTAACGACCGGATTTTCACTTACCTTTCGATAAGTCCCGATCTCACGTGACATTGCCAATCCCAGGAGTTTGGCAATCACGATATCACAAGCGATCAATCCAGAAACCATAACAGAAATATTAAACAAGAAACAAATTAAGAAATAGTAGATCAGAGTGAGATTATTAGAATAAAATCTTCCAAAGGGGTCCATCGGCACGCAGGCCAGAAATATCTCAGAGCAGAAATATCTCTAGCGTGAATCCAACAAAAAGCAACGGCGGAAGCATCAACATGGCAGCGATAGCGAACCTCCTCCACATAGGCTAGCTCGAGCGCAGGAGCGGACGTCACGGGCCGTCAGAGACGTAGTCGAAGTCGAAACTGAGAGTATCCTCTAAAAACAACAAATTAGAAAGTCGTGAGTACGAATACTCAGCAAACCGCGTACTACCTAACAACAATGTATGCATGCAAATGGTTTCAAGGGTAAAGCCATGGCTCGAGTGCTAAATGCAAGTTTAAAATATTTTATTTTATTTAAAGTATGCAAGAAAGCTTTATTTTTAATCTTGTCAAATTTTATTATCTTGCCCCGCAGAGATCTCCGTTATCTCGGACGAGGGTTCATTTTAATGCCGATGTAATCTCCACACTCGGCCACAGCTCAAAGGCCGGAGTCAAAAACATTTGAAAAAGGAGAGGAGGGAGAAAAACAAAGCTACTCAACGAGGAGCACAACTCAGGGGGTGTCCTTCCAAAAGGACTTAGCAATGCGCATCGACTAAAACTCTGCAGAGGTTATGCACCTGGACCCACGGGATGCGTCATCGGGAACTACCGTCGTAACCCCGACGAACACACAAGACCTGTCCACAAGCTTTAACTGGCGTCATCCGTCCTCCAGGATATGGATCCCAAAAGCCTACGTGATTCGGGTCCTGGAGCTGTGAAGAGCCTACCACTGATCAGATGGAGTATCTCGATCTCATGTGGGGAGTCAAAGCTCAACACCACACTAACACTACACCGCCAACCCACGGGTAAACAACCAGTCTCGGCAAGCTTCAAGATCAAGGCAACTGCCCATACAGGGTAACGTGATGTGCATGGTTGTCAACTGAGCGTATAAGGCTCGAAGGACTCGGTCCTTAATTGCCGGGGCAGGCCATCTCTCCAACCACAACTCCAACAACCAACAAACTCGCCGTCAAGGCCGAAGCCGCCAGTGTACCCGCCACAGGTACTCTCATAGGGACTTCTCGAAAGTCCCCCAGCTTCTCAAACTGCCTCCTGCCCTCGCTAAATAGTTCTGTATAGTTATTTGCAATACACACACATTTGAAGCACAGTTCAAAAGCATTTAACACAAATTCCATTTTATAGTGATAGATGTGAGATGAAAATAAATACGACTAAGCATGGCTAAGCATAAAAGTAAAACAAATGTACTAAAGCAGTCCTATGGTTGATATTTGAGGAACAGTAAATAGGCACGGCTTAGGAATGTTGCTAGCACATTTTAAAATAGTTGTCATGCAAATTAGGTTTGCAAACAAAACATGCAGTTTAAAATACTGGGAACAAAATGATCAAGGAACGCGGCTTGCCTGGCAAATTGGGATCGAAGTCGGGATCTGGATCGTCAAACTGATCGGGCTCGCAGAACTCCTCCTCAGGGACAGCAGCTAATTATACACGAACAACAGGGATTAGACACTAATTACGCGACAAACAATAGAACCGGAATTAAATCTAAATTGAAATTACAAGACTAAACGCGCAAAACATTCCTCGGAACAACCCTACACAATAATCGCGACGGAACAAATTAACGGAACAATTTTGAGATTAATCGGAGATCAAACGGAGTTTCCGAAAATTGTAGACAATTGAGACCACAAGGACTTAAATTAATTGCAGAATAATTAATCACAGAAATAAAATAGCAATTAATCTAACAATTAATCGGAAAGTAAAAGGAATTCACGAGAGGGGAAATAAATCTCACCGAGGATTTGGAAATCGGAGATCGGGAACTCAAAAACCGGAGATCGGAGAAATCGAACGGCGCACTGGAAAATTTGGAGGTCACAGCAGGGCAGCGTGACGGCGTGCTTCGGCGTTGACTTGCTGGAAACAAAACGACGGAGGCAGCCGATGGCTTCGGGCGTCGCGTCCTCCGAGTCTGCAGTCCTCGGACCGGTCGGGCGACTGGTCCGCGATACCCGAAGAACAGCAGCGCAGGGACCAGCGGAGATTGAGGTGGAGTCGACGCGCTGGCTCGGATCAGTGCTGCACTGGAGAACTCGACGATGCGGCGCGACTTAGCGTAGGACGACGCGGGGACTGAGGCAGACAGCGACGCGGTCTCGGGAACAGGCGACGCGGCAGGGACGGCGCGCGGTTCCCTGCGGAGGACAGCGACGCGGGGGATAGATCGAGGTTGACGGCGTGAAAAACAGAGAGCAGCGGAGCACGCGGAGAGCCGATTGCCAGAAAATACAACTTGCGGTGGAAGCAAGGAAATGGGGGAAAATGAGATGGGATTAGGGTTAGAGGGGTATTTATAGGGGGTGAAAAATAGAGGGTTAAAAATTAATCCGGAAATGAATTAATAACCGCGAAATAATTAAATAGGTTGAAGAGATTTAATTAGAGAAGAAAAAATATTTAGAGACCTAAAAATTAATTTGGAAAATTTCGAGAAACAATTTTAGTCAAACGTAAAAGTTACGCGGACTAAATTATTTCGGCACCGGATCAATTTAGATGAACGGATTTCGAATTTGGATGGAACAAAGTTCGGAGCAACTGATTTTTTTTTTAACGGAACGAAAATTGAGACAGACAATTAAATTGGAACAAAATTGGGGATAAATTGCTGCTTTATTTAATTCGAAAAAATTGGGATGTTACAATCGCCTCCAGTGCCAGCTTGTCTTCCATGTCGTCGTCGGTCCCGAACTCGACGCCGACCCACCAGCCACGCGCCTGGAGCATCACTTTCATCAACACCGCCTAGTCGGAGTAGTTCGTGCGTGTAAGCGTAGGGTAGGTGGTGGCGCCGCCGAACTTTTTCATAGTCTTGTGGACGACGACCGTGCGCGACCCGGAGCGTCCCTTCCGCCGCGTCGCTCTGCGCGACCACGGCGCTCAGGAGAGCGCTCAGGCGTCCGCACTTGTGAGCCCACCGAAGAAGTCTCTTGCGTGCCTGTCATCACTGCCGGTGCTCAACAAAGGCTCTGATACCACTTGAAAGTCCCTCAATGATCTTGCTCCTGCAGCACACATCTTGCCAACCCCTAGCCGACCCCTATGAACTCACTCTCGACCTCTGTGGCGTGAAGATGAACAGTGCGCAACGAGAAAGCACAAAGACAAAACACACGCAAAGTGACCGAATGAAATACCTCGTTACTTGCTTCTTTTCGCTCTTTTTTACATGGAGGAAAGCCTCCGAGTTTTATACACGCGCTGTAAGCGCAGCAGTAAATTTTTACAACTACCTACTACTCTACTGTACACATTTGTACACCTTTTGACTTCAGCGTCCACTGTCACACTGCGCACGTCGCCTGTCACACGTCGCCGCCTGTACTGCTACTATGATGTCTCGTCGCGCCGTCTTGTCGCCTTGGGAACCGCCGAAGGAGTAGATACGAAGCAGCAGGGTTGTTATGTCTAACAGGCAATGCCGCGCGGACCTTTGGAGAAGTTGAGCGTGAAGGCAGGCTGGTCAGCGCCGAGGTAGTTGATATGGAATATGAGCTCGTCGGGGAGGTCCTCCTTGCTCCGCCAGATGACCCAGCCGACGCCGGCGTAGACGGGGCCGTACTTGTGGCCGCTGACGTTGATGCTCTTCACCAGCGGCAGCCGAAAGTCCCACTCCAGCTCCGGGTAGATGAACGGCGCGATGAGCCCGCCGCTCACCGCGTCCACGTGGATCGGGGTGTCCCAGCTGCATGCAGTTGAAATCCAAACCGTTCATGGTCAGGCATCTATCCTTACGTACGTGTTGGATCGATCAATAGGTGAAAGAAGGAACTCACAGACACACCCTGTCTCGGCATTCTTGGCCGTGAGCAGGTCGTTGAGCATCTTGACGTCCTCGAACTCGCCGTTAGGCGTGGACCCGAGGATGGCCGCGACGCAGATGGTGTTCTCGTCGATCATCTCGACGGCCCTCTCAGGGTCCATCATGTAGTACCCTTCCCTGAGCTTCACCTCCTTCAGCTCCGCCTCGAAGTACCGCGCGAACTTCTCCCAGCACACCTGGACGTTCGCGCCGGTGACGATGTTGGGCTTGTCACAGGGCTTGCCGGCGCCTTCATCCTGTTCTGCCACCTCCGCTTGAACGCCAGCCCGGCCAGCATGATGGCCTCCGAGGAGCCGACGGTGCCCACCCCGACCGCCGTCTCGTCCTCGCCGATCGGGGCGTTGAAGAGGTGCCCGATCATGTTGACGCACCGGTTCTGTTTTTTTTTCACGTCCAAAACATTAATTACTCTCAAATCAAGTATGGTCAGCCCTATCGTCGTTTAAATTAAAATGACCGGCACCTAGAGCTCGGTGGTGACGGGGTACTCGTCCATGTCGACGTAGTTCTTGTTGACGGAGGCCTGGATGAGCTTGTCGCACTCGGGCTCCATCCAGGTGGTGACGAAGGACGCGAGGTTCAGCCGCGGGTTCCCGTCCAGCATCAGCTCGTCGTTGATGATCTGGAACGCCGCCTCCTTGGGGGTCGACCGCTCCGGCATCTGGAACCGCGGGAGCGCCGTGCGCACGTACTGCGACGCGAAGGTGGAGCAGTGCACGGACTCGCCGGAGCTCGGCTGCGCCCTGGACAGCGCCATGGTCAGGTCGCTCCGGTTAACTAGGATCCCTGGATGAGCTACGCTGTTCGTCTGTGACGAATAGAGCAGTGGTAAAGCCATTTTATTAAGAGGAGTGGGCGAGTGGCGCGTCGCGTCAAGGTCTCCGGAAGACGCCATCCGCTCGTACTGCGACGAAAAAGATGAGCAGACAAGATGCCGGCCGGTTTGCGCGGCGGAGCGGACACCACGGCAAGGGCGATTTACTATTTTTTTTACAGTATTAGCTAGGTTTAGTTTTTTACAAAATCAGTTATATGATGAAATCGATCTGGTTTCATCAATTTTCACTAAACCCCGGTGTTAGCCTTTCTCGGCACCTCTCTCATCTCTCCAATGAACGGTCGTACGCCACCGACGGGCTGCCCGACCAAGCGAGTGCAACCGCGAACGCCTCGACCACCGTGACCTGATGCGGGACAACGGCCGGAACCGGACGCTGCCCGGCGCCAGCTCGTTCGTACAGGTGGGCACAGTGGCGGAGCTAGGAACGAATTGTAGGAGGGGCCGAGCAAAGCAACAATGTAAAGATCATGTATTAGATAAGTTTACATATGCACTAGAGCGCAGAGGCTAGCTAATAAAAAAAGAAAATGATAAAAGCAGCATGTCATTTTGCTAATTTTCTTACTTCTTTTCTCTAATATTTAACCAAAACGTTTAGTTATCTTAAAAAAATTCCTTAGGCAAGGAGGGACCATGGCCCCGTCTGGCCTTCACGTAGCTCCGCCGGTGGGACGCTACGCTTGGCGTTACAGAACACGGGGGCATTATCGGTGAAAACGGGAAGCTCGATGAGGACACAATTAAAGTTTATGCAGATCGCCTAAAGGAATTGCTCCCCGCAAATCTCCGCATGTCGCTGACGAGTCTGAAAGGTCGTGCATTCTGGGATCTTATGACAAGACTTTCTTTGCCTATCCAATAGGCTTGTAGAGGTTGCTTGTGTTGTTTTCAGGATTTTGATGTTTGTTGATCCATCCTATGAGCTTTGTTGTTGGTGTTGTCTGTAGTCTCATGCTTTTTTGAAAAGTATGGTTGTTAGCCTTGTTGTCGTTGTCATTTTTTTTTTCTGTATGTAGCTTCTCAAGGCTATTTACTTGTATTTGTTACTATTTTAATCAATGAAATTGGCACTGTCTTGTGTCGGTTCTTAAAAAAAAACCCACGGGGTGGTCTGAATCGTATGTGCCCGACATAACGGCAGTCATCTTGAGTAAAACTTGTCGTGCCGCAGTACCGTTTCCTTGCTACATGCCGTCGTGTTGGTCGTGGAAATAGCAAGTGCTTCAGTTTAGATCAATGCATAGACTGCATAGTAGTTTCAGCTGATCGCCACGTTTTGCGAGGAAATTTCAATGTTGTTGACCAAAGTTAAGAAGACAATCGTTTAGATCTTTTTTAAAACTCACATCTGATAACACTTCACACATCTCAAGCTATTTGGAAATCACTTAATACTAATTCGTATTATAAAATTAAGAAAACAATGGACTCTGATCTAACTAGTCTAAAAAATCGACTCTGATCTAACCACTGATAATCGTTACGAATCCATCAGCTTTGACACTACGGCGACGCTGAAGGCACCGTCGGCGGCCCTGCAGCGACGGGAGGCATGATCGGCGGAACCTGAGGCGCTGTCAAACACAAAAAACATAGCACGAAGTTAGTCTTCAAGCAAGGATTATTAATCTACAAAAAAACATAAAATAGATGAAAAATAGTGCTCTGGATTTGCAAAACTCACATGCGCACATAAAGAGCGTCTGCAACGGGGGAACGGTGCCGCAGGCGAGCGGGAGGATCAGCATGCGCACGGGGTCGACGGGCCGGGGCAGGAGGCTGTTGAGGCCGCCGTTCATGCCGTGGCACAGGCAGATGGACGCGTCGCGGATGACCGACCTCAGGCCGTCGCAGCACGCGCTCGGGGGCGTCAGGACGGTGAGGTTGGTGAGGTAGTCCGTGCACGGCATCATGCTCGTCAGCGGCGTCATGCACTCCGTCGGCTGTGGCGCCGTCGGTGCGATAGACCCAGCCTGCGGCGGGAACAGCAGGCCGGCGATCAGGCCGGCGAGGCCGGGCAGCGGCGGGAACAGGGCACCGCCACCGAGGCCGGGAAGCGGCGGAAACTGCAGGCCGGGGAGACCGGGTAGCCCGGGAGTGGCCGGCGAACCGCCGGATGCCGAAGTTGGATGCAGCAGCCCGCCATCGTCAGCTTTGTGATTCTCGGCGGCGGCCTTGAGTCCTGGCGGTGCCCTCGCCGCTGTGGACGGCGGCAGCGTCGCCGACATCACGGCGAAGGCGAAAAGCAGCGCGATCATGATCTTGGACGACGCCATCTTTGTTCTACGATGGAACTAGACGAAGGGTTTGGCAACCAGCATGATGGTACAACGCCTGTCGATTGATTTGTGTGGAGGACGACGAGGGGTTGGCCCTGTATTTATACTGTTGGTGGCGTCGAGATAAACGTTCCAAACAACCTGAATAAGCTGTTACAGATAAGATTATTGCACGTGCGATAATCTTTATCCCTAATCACCCAATTCTGTTTCCAAAATTCGGTTCAGATACGGACTCACCACCCGTTTAAATCGCTCTTTATTGTTATTGTCCTGGCTATCTATATACAACTCGGCAAATCGAACCGACAGTCCAAAAAAATTCGAGCCCACAAAAACGATGGGAAAACAAATTGACTAATCCAGCCCAGATACAAGGATACAATCTGGCACTGGGCTGACGGCCCAAAAAAACTGTACTCGTGGGCGCGGCACGTGGCCAGTGCTCTGTATCTGTGATTCCACAAGTCAACCCTCCCCAGGAGCCGGTAAACCGAACCACGCAGGGTGGCAGTTGGCAGCACCGCCGGGCCATGGCGTCTTCGAAGATCCCGGATTACCCAGCGGGCTCCGATGGGCGGCCGGTGCCGGCGGTAGGTTTCGGCACGTCGACGTACCCTCCTGTGGGAGAGGAAGTCATCGGGGCCGCGGTGCTCGCCGCGCTGGAGCTCGGCTACCGCCACCTCGACACCGCCGCGCTCTACGGCTCCGAGCGGGCCGTCGGCGAGGCCGTGGCGGAGGCTGCGCGGCGCGGGGTCGTGGCTTCCAGGGAGGAGGTGTTCGTGACGACTAAGGTGTGGTCACGCAGTGCCACCCGGAGCTAGTGATCCCTTCGCTCAGGGAGAGCTTGCGGTAAGCGTCCTGCTCTCTTAAAGTTTATTTCACATTTTATGCCTTCTTTGGAAGGCAGGATTTCCACAAGAATCATACAGGAATTTAATAGAAATCAGTTCAATTTCATAGGAAAAACGTAGGAAACTAAAAAATTTCCTCGTTCCAAAGAGGCCTAATAGGATTTGTGTCCATTGGTATTCACAAAACATTATTTTTGGTGTTGTATGTTCAGTTATTAGATACAGATAGAAAGGATAATTTGAAAAATAAAACCAAAATGTCATATTGCAATCAATTCGCAGTAGCTACTGTCCAAAAAGATCATTGCTTACCAACATTGTTACCTTTTCATTCGTAGGAACCTTCAAATGGAGTATGTTGATCTCTACCTGGTTCATTTTCCAATTGCCACGAAGCCCAGAAAGCCCTATTTCCCAATTAAAAGGGACGAAATTGTGCCCATGGACCTGAGCGGCGTATGGCGTGCCATGGAGGAATGTAATCGACTAGGTCTCGCTTAGAATGATTGGTGTTAGCAATTTCACCCCGAAGAAGCTGCAGGAGTTGCTGGCCATTGCGAAGATCCCCCCAGCGGTTAATCAGGTCTGTGTCGATCATCTGGATATTTAGCGAATATCCAGTCTTTGCTTTCATGATTTGTGTCCTTTTATCCTTTTGAAGGTCTAAGGAAGATACCATACTGTGTGTAAAAGAAAAATAAGATGTGTAGACCTACAATTTGGATAACTTTTATCTGGCATTTATACTTTCATTTGTACAGTATGTCCTGACGTTTTGTAGTATTCTCTGATGTTTTTGCATGAAACAACTTTTGCAGGTTGAATCGAATCCAATTTGGCAGCAGAAAAAACTAATCGAGTTTTGCAAAGACAAGGGCATTCACGTGACTGCTTATTCTCCCTTAGGAGGCCAAAGTATATCTAAAATTAACCGAGTACTGCAGTCTGAGGTTCTGGAAGAGATTGCGAAGACTAGAGGGTAGTCAGTAGCTCAGGTTGTTCTTTCAGCTTACTAGATTAGACCTCAGCGGTTATATTTGATTTCTGGTTTTAATTCAAAATTTTCTAAACTTCTCATATGTTTAATCAAATCAGCAAAGTACAAATTCAAAACAACAAAATGTGGCAAAGAAGCTCTAAGAAAAGCTGCAAAGACTTGCCAATCGTTCATGCAAAAACCATCTTGGATGGATTGAAAACAAATAAAATGACTGCATGGTGAATCTGCTACTGTCTCTCGCAGGGGCGAAGCTACATGTAGCGTGCCGGATGCAAATACACCCATGAATTTTCCAAAATTGTTAATAATTGCTAAATTTTCATCATATATGCACCCTGTAAATTAAAATTTATGCATCCACAGACAGCTAATTCAGACCATTTTAAGCATATTATGCAGTTTTGCACCCGCTCTAGCTTCGCCACTGGTCTCTCGTGGTCCAGCAGAATAATTGATTTTCCATTTTTCCTTCAGATCTCACTGAGGTGGATCTACGAGCAAGGTGCAAGCATGTTTCTCCAGAGCCTGAAAAGGGAGACTTAAGGAGAACATGGAAATATTTGACTGGGAATTGAGCCCTGAAGACAGGTTTAAGATTAATCAGATGCTACAGCACAAGAAGGTGACTGTTTATGGGATTCTCTCCCCCCGAAGGCGTCTCTAGTGTGGATATTTCCGACCTTGATATCGTCGAAATGTAACTTACGTGGCCATCCGGAAGCTCATTTTTTAGGACTCCAATCGTTGGGTTTCGACGATTTAGTACTCGGTCCACAATGTCAATGCACCCAGCCAGTCCCATATGTCATCCACATGGAGTCCAACATCATCGAAGCAACTCCGATTGGAGCCTCAAATTATCAATTATTTGTCCTGCAGAAGCGTTGACTGAAATTTGATTCTACAATGTATTTGATAAATTCTAAAAAGCATGCAGGTATAGGACTTCCAGTTCCAGTAAGCAGATAAATTAACACATTAAATTATCAGAACACCTGGTAAACAAAGGGCAAATTCTTTGTTGTATGATTGAGGAAACCGATTTAAATCCATGCATGATGAAGTCTCACCATGTGAACTTTAAATACCTGAAGGTGAAAGTGATTCATCTCAAAAGACAAAAATAAATGCGAGAACAGTGATATGGCATGTATGAGAACCTCCATAAGATTTGCTACCGCACGAAATTATATCCTTCGGTATTTTTATATATTAAACGTCGTACATTTTTTCAACTCGTTGCATCACGTCACTCTAAAAAATATTAACCTGTTAGATTAAAATCAAATAGATATTAGAAAGGAGAAAAAAAATTTCTTCGATCAACGTAAGAGCGTGCTTTTAATTGACAAAAACAGCCATTAACGGTCGTACCATCGCAATATATTAAACCGTTCATCGCAATATATTAAAGCGCAAACATCGTACGATTCTCTCAACCTTTATTGCGTCACGTCACCTTAAAACATATTAACCATCGGATTAAAATCTAACGTGGATATTAGAAAAAAGAAAAAATAAATATTAAGAAGAAGAAAAAAATCCTTCGGTCAACGTAGGAGCGTGCTTATACTCGCCGAGAGCAGATATGAACGGCCGTGCCATCGTAATATATTAAAGCACAAGCGTTCTCTGATAGCTCGTTGCGCCACGTCACCCTAAAAATATTAACCATCGAATTAAAATATAACGTTGATACTAAAAATAAGAAAAAAAAATCGATATTAAGGAGAAAAAAATTATTTCCTTGATCAAAGTAGGAGTGTGCTTCTTCTCGTCAAGAGCAAGCATGAACGACCGTGCCGATATAAGAGAAGTTCTTTTAAATTTATTCTACTTCTATATCTTGCAAATATATGCTAAAATTAAAGACCTTTATATGTTTTGAAAATGTATATTTAGATACCTTAAATTGTTTTATCTTCTAAAAATACTATTTGATTACTATGCTATAGATTCAATAGAACTATTAAAAAAACTATTCTAAAAGATATAAGAGAAGTTTTTATAAATTTATTCTACTTCTATGTCTTGCAAGTATATGCTACAATTAAATACTTTTATATGTTATAAAAATATATATTTAGATAACTTAAATTGTTTTATCTTATAAAAATGCTCCTTAATTATTATAAGAACTAAGATTCAATTTTTTTTCCTGTTTACAACTCCGGTTTAAAAAAATAGTAGCTTTGGACACAATTTTTTAATCAAACATTGCCAATATAAATTAGAAATAATTTTAAATTTATTAAGTTACAAAATTAGAAATAATTTGTTTTAAATATACTTTGTCAAAAGTGTACCGATGCTACTTTTTATTAAATATTTTATAGATAACAAGGGTCATACTTATGCTTTAAAGACCATATCGGCAACTTTTTTTTAAAGACCAAAGCATATATTTATGAAATTTTGTCATCTATATCAAGACAACTATATTTCTATTTGTTAAATAATAAATTTAAAATATATTGCTTCAACTAGGAGTGCACAATAAAAATATACACGAAAAATGCGGCAATTGCCGCACAGATTTTCTAGTTATTAACGCTATAGTTGGCTTCTCTACCTCTTGTCCGTTTTTTTTTTAAATGTCATGTGGCAGGTGATGAAACAGGAAATAAAACGTGCCTTTCAGCTGTCGGTTGGGACTTCACGTCAAGCTGAAATCGTCATCGGTGACGGAGGATTTTCTGCTCCAAAACGCTTTTGGTGGTATTACACCCTTTCTGAGCTCACGCATGACGAACTTTTCCACAAATTCGACCGGCAAGTTCTACCGAGTTCCAGTATGGTGGCCGCGCTAGCTAGTTTGATTTTGACAGATAGATATAGAAATAGGGCATCGACAAACAATCTGACGCCACGGCCTCCAGGGGGACGGCGGCGTTGCCGGAGGTGGCCCCGAGGTCCGTCAGCACGATGCCGATGCCGGTGGTGGGCACGGGCACGGGCACGGCGGCGCGCACGGTGGTGCACCAGACAACCGAGGAAGCGGTGCAGGCGGCCCAGAAGTTTCGCTGTTTTCCCGGACAAAAAACTGCACTAGAAAGTGAAATTCTGAACAGTCCAAAAAGCGCACTACGCCACTCCAGAGGAATCGAAGACAACGGCATCCCCAGTCATCGCTTTGTCTACCGTGCCGCCCGCGATATAACACGCGACAATCTGGCCGGCACGGCATCTTCGGCTCGCTCGCCTGCTCCGCGTCCACGCGTAAGACGCAGCTCGGCGCGCGGCAGAACCACACCAACCATGGCCTCGAAGGGGGGAACGGCGGCGGTGCCGGAGGTGGCCCTGCGGTCCGGCGAGGCGCGGCCGATGCCGGCCGTCGGCATGGGCACGGCGGCGTTCCCGGTGGTGCACGAGACCACCAGGGACGCGGTGCTGGCGGCCGTCGAGGTGGGCTACCGCCACTTCGACACCGCCGCCATGTACGGCACAGAGAAGCCGCTCGGCGAGGCCGTGGCCGAGGCGGTGCGCCGCGGGCTCGTCCGGTCCCGGGACGAGGTGTTCGTGACGTCCAAGCTGTGGTGCACGCAGTGCCACGCGGACCTCGTGCTCCCCTCGCTCCGTGAGACCCTGCAGTAAGCGAAGATTCTCGCCGCGACTCCGATGAGCCGTTCGTTCGTCGTCCACTTGTAGGTGATTTGTGTGTGAAAGTGATTTTCTTTTCCTCTCGGTCGAGCAGGAACCTGCAGATGGAGTACGTGGACCTGTACCTGATCCACTGGCCGGTGCGCATGAAGCCGGGGCCGCCGACGTTCCCGGCGAAGCGGGAGGACACACTCCCGTTCGACTTCGACGGCGTGTGGCGCGCCATGGAGGAGTGCCAGCGGCTCGGGCTCGCGAAATCCATTGGCGTCAGCAACTTCACCACCAGGCACCTCGAGAAGCTCCTGGCCGTCGCCACGGTCCCGCCGGCGGTGAACCAGGTGGAGCTGAACCCAGCGTGGCAGCAGCGGACTCTGCTCGCGTACTGCGCCGCCAAGGGCATCCACGTCGCGGCGTACTCGCCGCTGGGAGGGCAGAACTGGGGCGGCCGGGGCAACGCCGTCATGGAGTCGCCGGTGCTCGCCGAGATCGCCGCGGCCAGAGGGAAGACCGTCGCGCAGGTACGTCGGTCGTCATCCAAGTGACCGGCCGCCTGAATTTGTCGCGTCGTTATCACTCATCTCTGACGCACAGAGTGACTGATGAGTGACGTGGTCCCGATGAACTCACACTGCGTCACGTGATTTGTATTTCCTCGTTCAGGTGTCTCTGCGATGGATCTACGAGCAGGGCGTGACGTCGATCGTTAAGAGCTACAAGAAGGAGAGGCTGAAGCAGAACCTCGAGATCTTCGACTGGGAGCTGACCGAGGAGGACCGGCGCAAGATCGGCCAGATCCCGCAGAAGAAGCTCGTCACGGCTGAAGGCCTGTTCTCGCCGGACGGCGAGTTCGCCTCGGTTGATCCAGTGGAGATAGACATCGTCGAGGAATAAGCACCGGACAGGGATCCCCTAGCTCAGTGTGGACAAATCGTCGTTTTCCATCCGTTTTCAAAAGGGCTGATACAACGACATCGATTTAAGAATGGATGAGGCCATTACTACTTAAAACATTTCAATAAGGATTGTACGGTTCTGTCAGTGTTGTTTGTGTTTTTCGTGTTATGAATCATACAACTGCCACTCAAAACTGATTGGTTTTCGAGACCTGGTCCGGTTTCTAAAACATTGAACACAACACCCTCTTCCAGTAAGCTATATAAGTAACTACTCCTTTCGTATTAAAATATAAATATTTTTAGGTTTAGTTACAGCCAAATTTTTTTAACTTTGACTACTAGTTATATACATATCATTACAATTTTGTAAAGTTCAAAATATATCATCGATGTGTCACTTACATGACACATTTTACAAGAGGTTCTGCAAGTGTATGACACACACATACACACACATACATTTACATATACATACATATACATATACATACATACATATACATACATATATATACATATACATACATATATATATATATATATAGTTGAATTAAAGAAGTTTAATTTTGAATAAATTTAGAAATATTTATATTTTGAAATGAAGTAGTATTTTTTTTGTTCATGTTTTGAGCAAACCTGAGGGAGTGAGAGCATCTCAAAAGAAGCTCCATAACATTCTCTTAAATCAAACTAATAAGGTTTAGGCAGTAAAATCATCTCCAAAAGCACTCCTAAACCGCTTTCAACTTTTACGATACCTCAGAAATTTCATCAGGACCCTATAAATCTGGAAGGGGTTTAGAGTTGCTGTAAGAGATGCTCCAAACACCCACTAATCTATTTTAAAAATTTAGGATCCAACTTACTCCCTCTGTTTTTTTAAATCTTAATTTTGACTACTTGTTTTATTCAAAAAATAAATTCAAATGTATGAAATTATAAGTTGTGGTTAAAATATTTATCAAACTTTTTTAAACAAAACGAATAGGTCAAAGTTAAAATTAAAAGTCAATGGGCAATAACAATTAAGAAGAGGAGACAAATAGGCTAAAAAGTGACTTTTAGGGTCTATTTTTGAGTCTCTCTCTGATGGAGTACTGCAAGTAGTACTGAATATTCGTCAAATGAAAACTGACTGCTCCGTTTGCTGCACACGAAGCACATTCCCTGCCATCCCAAGTAATAATCGAATAAACTAAGCAGCGCCAGGAAGCAAGAGAACCAAGCAAGTAAAGCTGCAGCAACAGGCAAGCCATGGATTCAGTTCAGACGTGCGGGCGAAGCAGAGTCGCGTGGCAGCAACACATTCTGGGATTTTGTCATGGGACAAGCAACGAACATGTAGTAACGTCGTAGTGTTTCCTTGCCCCTCATCTGCAGTATAAGAACGCGTAGATCCTTCCTGGCATGAACAGCAGCATCGTCTCGGAAGGAAAGCCTGTGACAAAACAGAGGAGGAAGAGATGGTTCTGACACACGTCCAGGAGCTCGACGATGCCGCCGCCGCCTCGGCCGTCGTCTTCGCCTCCCGATACGTGCAGGAACCAGTCCCAAGGTTGGGGCATTTTCGCGTCGTTTCGGCCGAGAGCACCGGGTTTCGGTCATGTTTTTGAAAAATTTTGATCGTCTTGTGCAACGCGCGCAGGTACGAGCTCGGCGAGAAGTCGATCTCCAAGGACGCGGCGTACCAGATCATCCACGACGAGCTGCTGCTGGACAGCAGCCCGCGTCTGAACCTGGCGTCGTTCGTGACGACGTGGATGGAGCCCGAGTGCGACAGGCTCATGCTCGAGGCCATCAACAAGAACTACGCGGACATGGACGAGTACCCGGTCACCACAGAGATCCAGAACCGGTGCGTGAACATCATCGCGCGGCTGTTCAACGCGCCGCTGGGCGACGGCGAGACGGCTGTCGGGGTCGGCACGGTCGGGTCCTCGGAGGCGATCATGCTCGCCGGGCTCGCGTTCAAGCGGCGCTGGCAGAACCGGCGGAGGGCGGCGGGGAAGCCGCACGACCGGCCCAACATCGTCACCGGCGCCAACGTGCAGGTCTGCTGGGAGAAGTTCGCGCGCTACTTCGAGGTGGAGCTCAAGGAGGTGAAGCTAAGGGAAGACTGCTACGTCATGGACCCCGACGAGGCCGTGCGGATGGTGGACGAGAACACCATCTGCGTCGCCGCCATCCTCGGATCCACGCTCACCGGCGAGTTCGAGGACGTCAGGCGGCTCAACGACCTGCTCGCCGTCAAGAACAGGCGGACCGGGTGGGACACGCCGATCCACGTGGACGCGGCCAGCGGCGGGTTCATCGCGCCGTTCCTGTACCCGGAGCTGGAGTGGGACTTCCGGCTGCCGCTGGTGAAGAGCATCAACGTCAGCGGGCACAAGTACGGCCTCGTCTACGCCGGCGTCGGATGGGTTGTCTGGAGGAGCAAGGAGGACCTCCCTGAGGACCTCATCTTCCACATCAATTACCTCGGCGCCGACCAGCCCACCTTCACGCTCAACTTCTCCAAAGGGTCTAGCCAGATCATCGCGCAGTATTACCAGTTTCTTCGGTTAGGCTTTGAGGTACCCGGTCCTTCGTCGATCATACAGGGTGAGGAGTAACAATTTTTTATCGACCTGTGGAATCACAATTTGCAGGGCTACCGGAACGTGATGGAGAACTGCATGGAGAGCGCCCGTATGCTGCGCGAGGGTCTGGAGCGCACGGGCCGGTTCACCGTCATCTCCAAGGAGCAGGGCGTGCCGCTGGTGGCGTTCACGTTCAAGGGCCGGGACACGTCGCTCGCGTTCCGGCTCTCGGCGGCGCTGCGCCGGTTCGGCTGGATCGTACCGGCGTACACGATGCCCGCGAACCTGGAGCACATGGTGGTCCTCCGCGTCGTGGTCCGGGAGGACTTCGGCCGCACCATGGCGGAGCGGTTCCTCAACAACGTGCAGATGGCTCTGGACGAGATCGATGACGAGGCCAAGGGCGGGCCCGTGCCGCGCATGAGGTTCACCATCGAGCTGGGCCCTCCCGACAGGGGGTCCGGCGAGGTGGCCACGGCCAAGGTGGTGAAGGGGGAGTCCGTCGTGGCCGTGCATAGGAGCGTGTCGCTCGCCGGCGGGAAGACAAAGGGCGTCTGCTAGGCCAGCCGCCGTGTGCATGTGTCCGGTCTGTGTGGACCAGACATCTACTGTATCTCATGTTACGACAGTACCTATACTGAAAAATGGAAGTAAATGATCGGATCAAAGGAAACTTGCTATATTACACTGGTTCACTCGTTCATCGGTGCGTGGCGTCCGGCCTCTGCACCAGCCCAATTTTGAAATTCGACGTCAACATTCTGTTGGATATATCCGAGACAAGTTTTTACTATCGTTGAAAACCTACGGGTTCAATTTTTTTTAAATAAATTTCATAAAACTACATGTCACAAAACTACACATTTAAATCATATTTTCATAAAACTACAGATTTTGTATTCAATTTATCACAAAACTATAAATTCTATACATATATTTTTGAAATTACTGTAGTTTTTTAAAATTCTAGCTTGAATCTGCAGTTTTGTGATAATATAAATAAAATACCTGTAGTTTTGTGAAAATTAACTCTTTTTTTAACCCTGCTAGCGATGTGCATCATGGATGCAAGCTTGTGAAGCACAACAGGTCGTCCGTCCATTGGCAACATTGAGACGGTTGAGAAACAAAAAGCCTTTCGAAAAAAAAGCAAACAACAATATGAACACTCAGCAAATTGAAACGTATAGCAATTTTATAACTAAGACTAGGAGATTTACAGTTAAGAGAAATGCCAACCAGATCATTCATACATCCAGCACTGATTCCATCTATCCATCCTACCATTCACACAAGGGCATATCATCACCATTGGCTTCATTAGCGTCTGAGAACAAAACTAAACCACAATGGTCTTCAAAAGCTGACTGAAATGCTACAGATATTACCAGTACCCCCAACGTCTATGAGATTTTACCTTGGTCTTCCCCCAATTTCCCAATATAACATTAGTGTTATGATCATGTATCATAGCTACCTTCAGATGTGTAGTAGTCAGAGTCATCATCATGAAAAGAGTCATCGCTGAAAGAGTGGTATTTGGATCGACGATATAGTCCCCCATGATGACAGATCCAGGATTCAAGGCACTGACAATGCTGATTGCGTCTTGCCTCTCCTTCTCACATTCAAACTCCTTCCACTCAGCTATCCGTGCACAGTCAACTTCTCGTGGCTTTGATGAACGATGCTTGGACTTGACATGCTTTCTGAGTTTCTTATACGTCCCTACAAATGAGCAATCCTCGTGCATGCAAATTCTCCTCTTGCGGTTAAGGAATCGTCGTGCTGGTTCAACCACTGTCCACCCTTCAACTTCCCCACGGCAGACAGGGCAGGCAAGCACCATTACCTTTGCCCTCTTGTTAGTTGATGTCATCGTGGTTGAGATTTCAGAAGTTGTTTTTTCCCTTGAATAGGCCTTTCTAAACAGTTTAAGACAATTAGAGTGGTTATAATTGGTGTGGCACATGTACGGCCGGCAACCATTGTTATGAGAAGAACATAGGAGCAGGACAGCATGATGTGGACTCTCCAGGCATATTGAGCATGTGGCATGCTTCCAGTCCTTTTCCAAGTTTGGCTGCGAGCCATTTTTCTTGGCTGCCCTTTTTGCTTTCTTGTAGCTGTAACGAGAAGCTGATCTATGTTGAGCTGTGACGTTATGGTTTCTTGATGTTCTTGCCATGTCTTCAGAACAATGGGGAAATTGACCTGGGGAAATAGCCCAGAAGATACAGTAATATTATGCTACAAATAATAAGGACAAGTAAAATTTTCTATACATTCTCATAAAAAATATCAGACCGATTGGTATGGGTGTCCTATGCAAATCACATCACAAAGCAACTGAAAAAAGTCCTTGGAAAACTTTCGGATATTTCCATGAGCTACCATGCCCTCATAGCTGATTGTGGCAAGAACCATTGTTTTGCAAGGAGTCAAGGCTTTGTTTCATCTTTTATTAGCTTATGTATACTTTCTAAATCATATAGTATCAAAGAGGATTTTGATTGTTTGCGCTACATATTTCAAGCATAACAAATAATGCATTGCATGGAAGAATAAAGTGTATAAACTTTTCTGTTTTATAACTGTCAACCTACAAACTTTCGTTTGGTACCAAGCAATGGCATATTCAAACTTCAAAAATACATTAGTACTAAGTAAGCAAGTGTTAGCATATTGGTTACTTCCTCAGTCTAGCAAATGTTATTTGACATCCACAAGTTATATATATGACCCAGCACAGCTGCTTGACAAGAACAAACAGAGCCATCCAAGTATATCTTAACATATAAAAAGAAAAGAGGGCACCTCACATCAATTACCGAAATTCAAATTGTCAATCAATGGTTAGTGGGGCCAGATGGAACACATTCTTTCAAGGAAAATGAGACATCAGTCAATTGGCCAGTACATCCTGAAATCAATTAATCTACGGAATCAGCATGCTATGGGAACTATTGACCTAAGTTAGTAACTGCATTTGTTTAGGAATACGAGTGAGATTTATGCCAAGGTTTTATATAAGTGTAGTTATCTAACAGATTGAATGCGATTAGTCAGACGAGAAGGAGTGTTTTCTGTTAAATCATTTTAAGAAAGCTAAACATATTAACCAAAGTAAACATGAAAAAATGTGGTCTATTCCAAATTCCAAGAACTAAAATCACAAATTCGTGTTCCCCAATTACAGGGGATTCTCACCTAACTGACCCCAAGCCAACAAAATACTGTAAAGCACTAAGCTATAAAGGACGTTTGCCTCAATATCAGAATGTGTAAAGTTTGGGACGCAGTTTTGATCATGGAGATAAATACATTATCGACAAACATTATCCTAGTGATCAGCACATACAAAGGACAAAATGTCAAAATCTTCCAGAAAAAAAAAACACCAAATGGTTACATCTCATATAGCGCACTCGGAAAACAACAAGAAGCATGCAACTGCTCTTCCATCCAGGGGCAAACTTAGCACAGTTGGCAGGGGAATTCGGGATCCAACTTCTGAAAAATAAAATACCCTGAATCCCAAGTCAAATCGCGTCACCTAAGATCGATCGATCTCGCGCCCGCCTAAGAAGAGATGAATCGAACAGAAGGCGGATTCACGCATTACATTACTATTCAACAATGCAGAAAGGAAAACCACTACATATGATTGAGAGAGAGGAGACGCACTTGAATTGACTGATGCGCCATCACAATCTATACAAATAAAAATTGCAACCAAACAAGTCGAGTTCCTCGTTCTTACCAATCAGTCCCAAACTCTGGATGGCCTGATCTCTACTCCACGACAATCCGTCCCGAGGAAATAGGAGATGATGAGGAGGAGGAAGAGGAGGAACCGAGGAGCTCCCCCGCAGTGGCCGTCGCGATTCGTTATGAGGAGGTTGGAGGCGCGTTCGGCGGCGCGGACGAAGAACACGATGAGGGGATAGGCGCGGGGGCCAGTCGGCGCGCGAGTCCCGCGCGACAGTCACGGACGGAACTCGACTGCTGAGATCCTCACGCGGCGGAGATTTTTCCATTCTTACCATTACCACCAAATATATTAATTTTTTAATTTTTACCACTTAATTTATAAACTTTAATCCTTATCACTAAATATATTTTTTATTTCAAAACAAACCATTTATTTAAAATTTTAATATTAATATTATTTTATTTTATATTATTATACTTACCTCCGTTTATAAATACTTGACAATTTTGACTTTTACTGTTTATGCTTTGACTAATTATAATTTTAAAATTATTTCGTTAGTTAACTTATAAATAACATCATATGATTTGTCATCGTATATACTTTGAGAATGTATATTTTTTATATCTATATATCAAAAAATTTTAAAAAAGACGAGCGGTCAAAAAATTTATAAAAAAGTCAAAACTGACAAGTATTTGTAAATGGAGGTTATATAATAATGCATTATATTTATTATATTATGTTTAATATACTATTAGCATGACTTGAGCTTAAATTTTGTTTATTTTAACACATTATAAAACATTGAAAAAAATTAAAAATTTGAAGAAATTGTATGTTTTAAAGTGAAAAATGTATTTAGTGATAAAAATTAAAATACTTACAGTGGTAAAAATTGAAAAACAACGGTAAGAATTGAAAATTCTCCACGCGGCGAAGAGACCTTCCTACAGAGAACGCCCCACGCTCGTGCAGCCCATTTCTGAATACGGCCTATCAATGCCCACGCGGAGCAGCCCATGTCGGATCGCATCCCCGAGTGGCGCAGAGCTCGCTAATACCTCGACCAATTTTGTCTTGCAAAAGATATTTTTCTCTAAAAATAACTTCTGTTACTCAAAAAGGCAAAAAGATTCCTTCTTCTAAAATAAGAAATTCTCTTCATTATTTTTTAGCATTTTATTGCTAAAAACCCGTAATCTAACTCCAGAAAAAAAACACTAGTTATATATGCAAGAGTAGGAACGATGTAATAGGGTCATGCCAAAATATAAACATTTTTATATTTAGTTAAAGTAAAGCATTTAGCACTTTCACTACTAATAATATATAATTAATAATTTTTATCATATAAAAATATATTTTTTAAAATTCATCATTTAATGAACTTTTATAAAAATTATATTTTTATATTAAAAATTATGTAATTTTTTAGATATTATTGGTAGAAGTTAAAAGTTTTTTAATCGTATCCAAACCTAAAAATGCTTATATTTTACCTAAAAATGTTTATATTTTAGAACAGAGGTAGATATTTTTTTCATGCATGTTCAATATTTATAGAATCTCTCAACATTCTCTCTGAATTTACGGAGGAAAAAGAACAAGGGACAATTAGGCAACCTCATGAATGGATCATCATTCATCTACTCCATTTAAAAATACATCATTTTAGAAGTTGAGCGTAGAGAGTAAGGAGAGATGAAAAATAGATAGAATGAAAAACGGAAAGATAAGAGCATGAATAGTTACGTGTATCACACTCGGCCAGATTCAACACATGCAGCAAGTGTGTGATTGGTTATTTGAACAATGCCTAGCCAGACTCGTCATATGCAACGGATTCACGATTGATTGCCTAAGTCTTTGTCTCAGTCGTACGGATACATACAGAAACGGGTGTTTCTCTCAGACTTGACTTGCACAATGCGAGCTCCCATGGTTCGAGCAAGGGAGCGTCGTGAAAGAATCAATCACACGAAGCTGGACGCAGGAGATAAATGAAACAAGAGGGGTAGAATAGCCACGTCAGGAAGCAGTAACCCGAAGGGCCTGTTTGAATCCTAAAATTCAGATTTTGAATTCTAAAATCTCTACTGTTTAGTTTATGAGATTTTAGCTGAATTTTTGAATTTTATAATTCAAATTTTAAAATTTTAATTGTTTAAATTACGTGATTTTATCATTTTAAATATATTAATTTGTATTATGATATAAAATTTCAAGTAAAATTTAAATCTATAAAATTTTATCAAATTTTATAATTTTTTAAAAATTCACCTGTTTAAAACATTATTCAATTTTTTTATCTGGATTTTTAGAATCTGGATTCTTAAAATCTGGATTCAAACGAGACCGAAATCAGAGGAAACGAGCGAGGAGCGCTGAAAGCCACAGTTTAGGGTTTCTCTCCGCCCGCCGAGCCGAGACGAGACACACAAGTACTCCACCACAAACACCCACGCCTCCCACGAAATTCACAAACCCACCGGAGGCTCAGAAATTTTCCGAGGGACGAAAAATCCCGTGTCTCCGTAATCGGGCTCTCCAAATCCCTTCCTCCCCCAAGGCAAGCGCTACCCATCCCCGTGGCCCGTCACGAACCCCGCGAATCCCCCGCTGAAATTCCCCAATCCTCCGCGTTAGCCGCCGCCGCAATCCCTCCGTCGCGGGTCGCCGCCTCCGTCGCTGCCGCGTGTTTTCCCAGGGGGTCCCATCTCCGTTGCTCTGGTGTGGTGTGGCCGACCACGAATTGTCGCGGCTCGTTATCGGGGAACATCCTCGCGCCGGCCGGGCCAGGGCTCTTCTCCGCGGTAGCGCTCCCCCTCGCGTTGAGAGGCATCGCCCTGCTCCTTTCCGCCGCCGCCTCCGCCGCTTGACTGGTGCTGGAGTGGCGTGGGGCGGAGATCCACCGGGGCGTGGATCGATTTCTCTCCCCGCGTTGGTGAGTAACCCTAGCTTGTTCCGACGGATTTCCTGGAGTTCGTTGTGTCACGGAGGGCGTGCGGAAGATTCGTTGGCGACACGACGCCCTGCTAATCTAATCCAATGCATTCGTTGTATGCTAGGTCTTTTCCCCCTTCAGCGCGCGGAGGATCAACCACTGAGGTGTTGCTGCTGTTTATTTTCCGGGAGAATTCGGGGGGGTTTCAACTGAACCCCCATGCCCCACGTTAAGTCCGCCCCTGGTGGTGGTGGACTGGATTGGTGGGAGCTGGTGATTTTGTCGCGTTGCCACCTGGTATGGAGCGGAGCGAGCCCTCGTTGAAGCCAGAATGGCTGCTGCGGGGGCCGAGTACAGTATCTGCCACAGCTGTCCGGCCTGTGACCTCATCTCAAGCAGGTGAGCTCGCCATCCGTGTGACCTATCCGTTCGTGCTGCTTTATTGGATAGCGTTACCGATAGAATTATTGCAGGAATTATGGTTGTTATCACTTGATGTCTCGTGTGTTCATGCTAAAATAAGATATGTTGTTCCTGTATTCGTAGTGTTATTTGTTATGTGATGATCTATATGAGGCCAATGTTTGCACGGTACACGTGATTTATATATATATGTTCATGCAAGTCGTTGCAGTTTGTTTTGTATGTTGCACTAGAATTTTGTACTGACGTTGGTAACTGCTGACGGAAGCATTTAAGGTTTGGAAATCAGCCTCAACCAATGCCTCGTAGTTTATTTTGTATCAAGGTAGCCGCAGCGAAATTGGAGGTACTTTTATAGGAATTATTTTTTTTGCTGTAGTTTCTAGGGGACTCTTTGTCAGGGCCTTGGATATAGTTCCTACTTCTTGGTGGATGATAAACTTCCTTTTCCTATATGCTATAGTTTTACCGTCCTCACATATCCTCAACTGCATTCACGGAGTAAGCAAGAATTAGAAACAGCTGGCACAGCTAGCTTTGTAAAATGCACTTGAGTGCAAACCATGTGATCAACGTTTTCTTTTGTTTACTTGATGCAAAGAAACATGCTTGTGTACATGACTTGGTTATTTACATTAAATATAGTATGCCAGATTGGAAGCTGAGTCACTCCACTGATTCTCAGAAACTAGAGCTGCTGACTAGGACCTAGGGCTTGATGTTGAACCATATAATTATATAAGTCACACCAGGGATTTCTAATATCTGTAGACCAATCATAATAAATCAAGGCAATGGTGAGCATGCGAAACTGATTAAATATCAGTCCAATGCTGGATAGATCTATTCATCAATAGGCCGTGCGCCTCCATTAACGGTGCACGCAATTTTAGAAAATCAAGACTTAATGTGAAGGGGCTAGCCTAATGGGTTCTGGGTAAATTACATGCTCCTTTGAGTTATAGTGAGACTGTTAGAGATAGTACTTCTTTTTTGGTGTTTGCGCATTTATTTTGCCACTCCTTGCAACTTGGCTGTTATTGAGACCATCTCCCGAATATGATAATTTGTAGTGCTTGTCAAACCTGTTAGAGGGTTTAGTACTGGTTTATTTAATTTGTGCATGAATTGTCCACTGTTTATTTCTCCGTCTGTTTTATTTTATGTGTGACATCAGCTCAACAAATTTAACTGAGAAATAAACTAATATGTTGTCCTAGTGTTATCAATTAACTGAGGGAATAGTTAATTTGTTATTAATTTTCTTATTGTACCTTTTTCTGTACTATATATGTGCTAAGAAGCTCTTGATTGAATGTTTTAGATGATCAAGGCAGTAGTGCTTTGTCAAGAAATCGAGCATCAGGACGTGACCGCGATCGAAGTTCCCAACAGTCCTCAACACGGAGGGGCCCAGGCTCAAGTGTGTCAAGGCGGAGTGATCGTGATGGTGCAGGGAAGTCAAGAGGTTATGCCAGTTTTGGAAGGAATAACAGGGAAAGGGGACAAGAAAAGGACCCAGATTTCCGTGAACGGGAGAGTAGGTTGGTTCAACCAGAGGATCCTCTGCGTGATGGCTTTGAGTCATTTAGCTCATGCAGACCGGAAAAGGACAGGCTGAACCGTACGCGTTCAAAGGTGAGCATAGCAAATCGGGCAGTAGGAGTAAGTTTAGAAAATGGTAATGTATCTAAGAAAGATACTGGAGGCATCTCTTTTGAGCGAGAATTCCCACACCTTGGTTCAGAGGACAAAAATGGAAAGCAAGATATAGGCCGAGTGCCATCTCCTGGAATTAGCACTCCCATTCAGAGCATACCACCAGTAAATGCACTGGATGGATGGAATTCAGTGCTAGCTGAAGTTCCTATAATCGTCAATCCAAGCAATAACTCTATTTCATCATCTTCGTCACCCGTTGGCTTAAGTAAACAGACTGAAGCGTCCCATGCGGGAAATGCATTAAGCATGGCGGAAACAGTGATGCAATCGCCGTTAAAGATTTCTACAGCACCTCAGGTGTTTAATAAATACAATTATATTTTTGCCATCCACATTTCTATTCATGGCCATTGTTTCATGACCTTTTTGTGCCATCTTCTTTCTTATCCAGTTATCAGTTGATGCTCAGAAGATTGAAGAGCGTACTATGAGGCAGTGCATTCTAAGACCTCTGACACCATTATCAAGCAAAACTTCTGTAAGTACCTAATTTGTTATCTTCTGGCTGATAAGTTTTAGCTGCTGTTGTGTTTATGATTATCATGGGTGTGCATAGAAGCTCTGTAGCCTCATATCTTGTTTGATAATTATTTTGGTTTTTCAAGGACAGCAGAATCATTACAAAATATGATTTGTGGTGTTGTATAATAAAAAATCTGCAGTTACATTCAAAGAATTCTCACTCTGCAACTCTTAATTCAATTTTTTATCTATTAACCTGATCAATGATGTCTGTACATCTGTGCAGCTGTGTTATTCCTCATTAGAACTATAATTAAGATGTTCTGATAGTTAATGGTGCAATCATGATAGTTTGATTTGTGTGAAACATTTTTTTTGGAATTATTATTACATGATCTTTTATGCAAACTTCAACTTACACATGAACTAGCATTTGTGATTATCTTATGAAATAATTCAAATATTCATGATGCTTCCATGTTCCTCGAGGATTTACATGTTTGGGATTGGACTGTACTCATCTCCGGTTAAAGTCTGAAAAATATGAATGTTTTCCTACATGCTTTATTTAACTTCGCTGTTGTACTCAAATTAATTTGCAACGAATGTGCTTCATAGGTCATTTCTGAATTAGACTATGTTTATTTAAGGAGTGCTTTAGCATTTTATCTTTGTATGATAAAATGGCCATAAATCTTACATAGCCACAGTACTGAAAAACATTGTTTGTAACATATTTGTTCCTGATAAATACTGTTCCCTCAGTTGTCCAATCTCATCCCGTTAAGCTAGTTAATATAACTTATGTTTTACCTAGTATATGGCTTTCTATTATTTATTGAATTCATATGCAAGGAACTAGTATAGTCATTTAGAGGAATGCGGTGTCTACTTTTCCCCCCAGAAATTTATGGTTTTGAAATTTGCGCTCAACTGGATTTTACTCGGGTAAAATGATTGTACTTGAGGGCTGAAGCTGCAATGAGAATAAAATGTACTGTTGACTCATCAATCAGTCAACATCCTTGATTATCTGATAACTCTAAATTTGCACTATTAATGTAATTTCTGTGCTATACAATAAACCTTTTACTTCCCCTTAATGCGTTTGTTATTCATCTTGCCTACTTGATTATTACATTCTCTTGTGCTGAATTAGTGGCATATGGATTCGAACTAATTACATTGGAATACTACGCAGACATCAAATTTTTTGGATAAGTCGAAACCCAAAGTTGTAAGGCCTGGAGAGGCTAATGCTCCTATCAAGGTTGCATCACAACTATCAGTGCAACCTTCTAGCAGCTCTGTTCGTGCTCCAGTCAAAACTGAGCTTGTAAAGCCATCTCAATCAGGCAACCTTCATGTTCTTAGCCGTGAACAGAATGGCACTGTAAATACTGCCAAAGACAGCATCTGCAATCCTGTGAGCCATGTTCTTGGTCGATCTTCTTCAATGGAACCTATGAGGAAGCCCGTTAACCAAAAGCTTAAGTTTGTTACTAATGGTCTTCCTTTGCATGTACAACAAGGTTCATTTGGTGAGAGAAAAGCAAGTGCAAAGGACAAGCATAAATTTTTTGAATTGTTGCGGAGCAAGTCTGTAAATGGTTCAAGCGCTGCTAGTCAGTCTCCATCTAGCTTGATTGATGATCAGCAAAACTCTTGTCTTGATTTAACTCTGTATAATTCTGGAGCCAATTTTCTTGAAAATGGGAGTAGTTCCTGCGAAGAAGCAAATTCTTGTGAGGGATCTCAGCGGCACTTATCCGACAGTGAGGAAGTTATTCCGCTTTCAGAATCTCGTGATGTTTTAGATGAAGGATCTCTGAGGTTCCTTGACAACAGGAATGCCAGTTCTTCATCAACATTTGCCAATACAGAAGATGTAGCTTCTAAGAAGTTCCAGCCAGATATACCTGCATGTAGTGGTGGTGTTTCCATGATATCCAAATCTGTTAACAATGACACTGTGACCCCGTTTGTGCCAATTATAGCTGAGGGGGAGAAATCTTATCCTGCTCAAGAGCTTGAACATATCGGAGCAGGGGAGGAGCCCTATGCTGCTGAAGAGTCCGAGCGCATTGGTGCAGGGGAGGAGGAACTCTATTTTGCTCAAGACAAACCAAGTCCAGAAGAGCTAGCTTTCCTGCGTTCTCTTGGTTGGGATGAGAATGAAGTAGTTCCACCTCTTCAACAGGAAGAAATTGCTGATTGTGTAAGTTATATTTTTTCTAGACTAGATGATCAGGATTATTTTAAGCATACAACTGCGCTATGTGAATATCATCGTACTACATATTACTGAACTTGTTTGTGAAACTAGTTCATGAAATGTGGTGGTGATTTTTTTTATTGTTCCCTCTATTGTTGCAGGTGAGGCAGAACGTGAGGCTGCAGCAGAAGCTTCAGGAGTGCAGGGGCTAATCACTGAAGTTATGGAGCAACGTCACTATGTTGTCACCATGCCGAGAACATGTGGGCGTGAAGTTGTTGCATGATGAATTTTGTAACTTACCGAGTCAACCGTCTGGGAATGATTGTCTAGCATAGCAAGTCGAGAGGTTTTTGTTTTCTTTATGCTTATTCAGCCACCTGTGGGGGAGATCTCATCGGTAGAGCTAACATTTTTCCCCTGCTGAAGAGATTTTAGGGTTTTTCTTCCTCATTTTCCCCGAAGGAATACCAAATGAAAATCTGTTTGGAGTTGGAGGCACATAGGTGTGGCGTTGCTCTGAAGGGATAGGGAGTCTTTTCTCTTTTTTACTTTTTATGGTTTACCTTCAGAAAAAAATGAAGCGGAAAGAATGCTTGGTCTTAACAAGAAATGGTGCACAGGATTACCTTGGTTGAATTGTTCTCATTCCTCTGTATATTTGTTCATTCAACCTTAATTTTTTGGGCTCGTGTAATGTTTTTAATTTAGGAGCGCCAGATTTCCATCATAGTGCATGTTAGGGGGACATGACGGTTGATCGTGCACGATGCTTTCGAGTACCCCACAAATCATCCCTCTTCTCGGTAATAGTTCCCGTAATCCAGTACTAGTGTGTTGTAAGATTCCACGACGACACGGAATTTTACATCATATAGTTGAAGTCTTATACGTGCTCTGCTGGTTAAGTGTTGCTTTCTCACCTACGCCCATTGACGCCTCTGAAAAGCGTAGCGGATCATTCCACTCACCAAACCACTAGACGCCGGCACCATAAACCCAAGATTGTAGCCCATCCTTAGAAGTCTCACTGAGAGGATTTTGCCTGGATTTTAATGGTTTGGGCGATTAGAGAGTGCACGACCGTCTCAGAGAACTTGCGAATATTGTGAAAGAGAGAGTATACTTGACGCCGGTCAGCGAGTCCTACCTGAATCCACACAGAGGGCAGAAATCCCAATCCTGAGTTACTTGCAAGGGAAACAAAACCCCAGCCCCAGGTAGGCGTAGGCCCCTCGTGTTAGAAGCAAGAGAACATGCCAGGTAGTATTGCACAGTCCCGATTGCTCACCTACTCGGGCATCATATGTATGTTGGCTACCTAGCACCCCTTCGATTTTGAAAGGAGTCAAATGGTGCCCAGTTTTCCTTGTAAAAGCACAACACTTCAGCAGATGTGAACAGTATGGATTTATTTATACAGGAGAAATTGGAAAAAACAGTGCTTCTAGAACTAGACAGCATGTTTAGGGAGGAACGTTCTGAAGTCTTCAGTAGTAGCAGTACGTAGGAACGTTCTAATGTGAGACGCAGCCATCAGGTTCGCAACCATTTGACCTAAAAGGCCACGTGTGTGTACGAGCCAAATCAGCGTCAAGGAAAACGGTGTCAAGTTACAAACCAAGCAAGCGCCAGGGAGAAGCTGGCGCTGGCCTGGTTGGATAAAGCGGCCGTCACAGATCAATTATCGACCTCCTTGACACACGGTAACCCATTTCGCTTGGCCTGCTTGCTGGCCACTGCATTTCGTTCACACACTGTCGTCTCCCCCTTTCCCCTTGGTTCTCCCTCTTCGTTGAGTTAGGATCATAACCGTAGACAGGGTCATCGGATTGAGCAAACCTAACAGTAGCTACCAAATCATAGTTGTTTATACGTGACCTACTCCAGATTATATAAGCCCGTCCTTCGTTCGGCAGAAGAACCGAACTTGCCCTAGCTAGCTTTAGCTTTCCCTTGTTGCCCTTCCAAGTTCCAAGGCAAAGGAACGATGGGGCGCGCACGGCTGTTCTTGCTTCTGTTCGTGGCCATGGTGGCGTTCACCATCGGTGGCACCACCGGCGCCCTGGCGGCGACGGCGACGCCCCGCCTGATCAAGGGCCTGCGCGTGCACATGACGCGCGTGGACGCGCAGCACGGCAACTACTCGCGGCTGCAGCTGCTGCAGCGGGCGGCGCGGCGGAGCCGGCACCGCATGTCGAGGCTGGTGGCGCGCGCGACAAGCAAGGCCGTCCTCGCGTCCGGCGGGGACCTTGAGGTGCCCGTGCGCGCGGGCAACGGCGAGTTCCTGATGGACGTGGCCATCGGCACGCCGGCGCTGGCGTACGCGGCCATCGTGGACACCGGCAGCGACCTGGTGTGGACGCAGTGCAAGCCGTGCGTGGAGTGCTTCAACCAGAGCACGCCGGTGTTCGACCCGTCCGCGTCGTCCACGTACGCCGTGCTCCCCTGCTCGAGCGCGCTCTGCGCCGACCTGCCCGCGTCCTCGTGCACGGCGGCGTCGAGGTGCGGGTACACGTACACGTACGGCGACACCTCGTCGACGCAGGGCGTGCTGGCGACCGAGACCTTCACGCTGGCGAAACAGGAGGTCCCCGGTGTGGCGTTTGGCTGCGGCGACACGAACGAGGGCGACGGGTTCGCGCAGGGCGCCGGGCTTGTCGGCCTCGGCCGCGGGCCGCTCTCCCTCGTCTCCCAGCTCGGGGTCGACAAGTTCTCGTACTGCCTCACCTCGCTGGACGACGCGGCCGGCAAGAGCCCGCTCCTGCTCGGCTCCGTGGCCGACATCTCCGAGACCGCGGCGACCTCGCCGGTGCAGTCGACGCCGCTGGTGAAGAACCCGAGCCAGCCGTCCCTCTACTACGTGACGCTGACGGGCATCACGGTGGGGTCGACCCGCATCGCGCTCCCGAGCTCGGCGTTCTCGGTCCAGGACGACGGCACCGGCGGCGTCATCGTGGACTCCGGCACCTCCATCACGTACCTGGAGCTGCAGGGCTACCGCGCGCTGAAGAAGGCGTTCGCGGCGCAGATGTCGCTGCCGGCGGCGGAAGGGTCGGCGGTCGGGCTGGACCTGTGCTTCCAGGCGCCCGCGAAGGGCGGCGCGGAGGACCAGGTGGAGGTGCCGAAGCTGGTGTTCCACTTCGACGGCGGCGCGGACCTCGACCTGCCCGCGGAGAACTACGTGGTGATGGACTCCGCGAGCGGCGCGCTCTGCCTCACCGTGATGGCATCCAGGGGCCTCTCCATCATCGGGAACTTCCAGCAGCAGAACTTCCAGTTCGTGTACGACGTCGCCGGCGACAAGCTCTCCTTCGCGCCCGTGCAATGCGCCAAGTTGTGAGGGCGCGCGGCCGTGGCGTACGTACGTAGCTTCGTGGCACCTGTGTATTCTACTCGTTGGTAGTATTTTTTAGCGTTATACGTGTACGTGTTGATGTATCATTGTATTGGATGGACGAAGTGGGGCGGTCGCGCAGCGACATTGATACGTTCCCATCGTGGTCACGCTGGAGCCATAGATGCGGTTGCTTTTGCTTGCTTTGGTTGACGGGGGAGCCACAGCAGCAGAAAGCTTGGGTCAGGGACGGTAACCCATCTGGATCTGGTCCATTACTTGGTCCGAAATGAAATCACCCGAATTTCAAACAGCGTTACACGTCGTTCACTCTAAGTACTGTTTCAGCTTTTCATATTGGCTTTTTCAGTTAAAAAGCTGAAACTTGAAAAGCTTTTTGAAAAGATGACTTTTGAAATGCTGAAAAGCTAGTTTATGAGAAAATGAATTAAAAGCTAAAAACTCATTCAGAGCTGTTTTTTTTACTTTTGACGTGCAGAGAAGTCAAATATATATTGCAAAAGTCAACAATCATCAACTCTATCAGTCAGTTTTTCAACTAGCCACTAGCAAGCTTTTCTAAAAGCTCAAAAGCTTCAGCTCAAATAAACAGATCTTAAATATAAGTCTGCTTACTTTCGCTGATGCCCATAGGCAGGGTTTTAGAAAAGGATGTTTTCACCGATTGGGTTTTTACAAAAGACGGTGAAAGCAGTCCAGTCTAGTGACACTGTACAACCAGTTTCTAAGTAGAAAATCAAAACTGCACTGTAGCAAATTGATTAGTTGGTGTTAACACCCAAAAATCACAGGATCACCGGAGTGTCCGATAAGATGTCCGGTGAGCCCTCTCTGGTTCGGTCACTTAGGCCACCGAAGTGTCCGACACATTGCCATAGTATTCGGTGAGCCTTTTTGGGTTCGATCATTTGAAGGAACCACAAGTGCCCGAACAGCTATCGGTCCGAAGAGAAGTGATAAAATGCCCGATGCGCTTGACGCACGCAATAGGCTCAATGTCCGAACAGCTATCGATCCGAGAAAAAAGGACAAAATGCTCGATGTGCTTAACGCACGTAAAGGGCTCAATGCCCGAACAGCTATCAGTCTGAGAAGTAGTGACAAATATCCGATGTGTTTAACACACATAAGAGGCTCAATGCTCGAACACCCGAAGTGCTCAACACACTGCAAAAGAGATCCACGGCATCCTCTTTTCCATACCCGATGAACTCAACGCTCGCAAGAGGCTCAGGTACAATGCGTCGCAAACACTCGATGTGCTCAAACACGCTAAATGGGTTCAGATGTTTGTGCTTAAGGTGCTTAACACATTTGAAAAATTCAAATATCAATACTAACGTCCGAAGAGACTAATTCTGAATATGAACCGGGTCTCTGAAATTACACGACAGAACTTTCGGCATCTTATCGGAGACTTTGGTCACCGAAGTGTGTCACTTTACTTGAGAATCCGGTAATGCTGATTTAGAAAAGTTTTCAGCTGATTGATTCTAATTTCTTTCCTAACTCATCAGATTAGTTGCCCTGCGAGATAAAATCATCTCTTCTCTATAAAATAGAGACACATATCCGATTAAAAATCATCTCAATAGATCAAAACAATTTGTCTTTACATTTCGTTATTCTTCAAACCCTAATCTTTTATCAGATCCTCGTGCTGTTATTTCTTCATCTCAGCGATGTTTGAAGGCGATCCGGCTAGTCTGACCGTGCTCATTTCATGTCTAAGACGATCATTCTTCGACGGACGAGATTATTTAGCTGCTGCCTCAAACTCACGTTGAAGAAACATCGACGTTTTTGAACACGGTTCGAACCCGATTTCGACGTCAACAGCTGGTCAATTTTTCGCCATTAAAAACCTGCTACAGTAGCAGTTACTCACATGTCACCGTCAGAGGTGCTGCACTTCTCCCCCATCTGTCAGAATTCTAATTGGGCCACTTTTAGACAGCCTAGAAACGCTCGCATGGGCCTCATCCCCCGCGTCTCTTGTATAGATAGATCTCGATCATGCATCCGACGGTTTCTGTCATCCGAGCCCCCAATCCAATTCAAGTATAGATGCCCCGTCAACTCACCTCGCCGACGCTGCGATCGCGCGTTCAGATGCAAACCGCCCGCCCTATTCGTCGTCTCCTCCGGAGCTCCAACGTCGTCGCGAACTCCCAGTCCAGATGCACATGCACCGACTCTCATCTCCGTCGCGACCTCTCCTCTCTCTCATCGCATCTCATGCACTCCGCTGGTGGCCGCCGGCCCTTGCGCGAGGAAGTTTTCCACTCGTGGCGGGCGGCACCAATACAACAGTCTGTCGTGCTTCTCGGTGCGTTTTTTTTTTATCCGGAAGTTTACGGTTGCTATGATTTTCGATGTGGATTGCAATCAGCTTTGGATTTTCTCGTGTGGGTTAATTTCTGAAAGCAAATGAGGGAAATGTGTTTTCTTGATGAGAAAGTTGGTCCCTGTAGGTTTCTATTTGTATCGCATACTAACATTCATTTTTACGCTGCTGTAGATTTTCTCACGGACCTCGGAGCATGGCCACGTTCAGTCCAGTACAAGGTGATGAGTCTGGCAAAACATGCAGCCGGCTGCCCATCTCTTCTGGTAAGGAAATTAGTATTTTGAAGGGCGCTGAGCATTCTGCAATCACCCAAGGCATGGAATATTTTAGTATAGACAATTCAAATAAAATGGAAAACATTAAGGGCCTAGCCTAATTAAGTGGTTGATGAACAAGCGATGAGAAATTGAGAAGTGAGAAGAATGCTTGTATAGGACAACCTCGGACGCTATAGATGGCGAATTAATTAACATGATGAACTGGGCCAAAATGTTAACCTGACAGGCAGTAAGGAAGATCAAGGGAGCGCAACAACGGATAACACGGTGGAAACCGTGGTCAGTGACGATGAAGGAGATACTTGGGATACTGTTCTTCCAGAAAGCAGACACCGTGATGGTTCTATATACAGAGATATGGATATCTGGTGGAAAAGGGATTATTGTATAGCAGACCGTAGTGAAAGTAAGTGATCAAGATCTCTTTTTCTATTTTTATTTCTTATTATTGGAGATGCAATTTTATATGAGCCTGAAATAAAGTAGCCTTTTCTTCTCCCTTAAATTTTGATTCCAAATCAAATCGTGCGGCAAAACAGTGATCATGATACATCCTTTGATTGTGTATTTTGGATGGCAGAACACACAGCAACACAACACTGATAAGTGCAAATATCAGTCTATAAACATGGGTGGTCACTTCTGTAATTACAATTAGCACTTCCTAACTAGTTAGCAAAGTTATACTGTGCATTTTTGCTGCTGCACAATTGTATTTCCCACACAAAAAAGGTACTCCCTCCATTATTAAATTGATATCGTCGTTGACTTCTACAATCAACTTTGACCATTCGTCTTATTAAAAAAATTGAGTACCTGCTTGGTTGTAGTTGTGATGAATGTGCACACCGTAAGCCTTAGCTGTGAAAAGAGAAAACATAATTCTGGAAGTAAGTCCTTTAGTCAAATTTGGTGTTCCTAAAGAAGTTTTTGAGGTAGCAAAGTTCTCAGTGAAAATTACATAGTAGACGAAAAGGAAAGAAATTTTCTCTTCTATAATTAATGAAACTGGCACCTTCTTGTGCTGGTTCCTTAAAAAAAAGGGAAAGAAATTTTAGGTAGGCATGTAATCTCAAATGACGATTTACTTCTTGAATATCTATATTTGTTTACCGCATTAATTTCCAGTTAGAGGCTTACTACAATATTACTTTACTTTTTATGAAGCACGGGTGAAGCTATCAGATCCCTCAGATTGCAAGTTTTTCAATGGATCTAAATGCGTCTATCATGTTCCCTCTGGCTTGCTGCAAATTTTCTCATTAGAGTTGGCTAAACTTCCTGTGGATGGTGGCTCAGTCGAGTTGTATGGATACATCGCAGTGCGGGATGATGTGGAACCACTACTTAATTATGTTGTCAATATTAGCAGGGATGATCCTGTCACTGTGGAGGAGGTGAGCATCCTTACTAATCTTCAATTATTTTAAGGAATAATTCTACACTAGTATTGAGGTTTGTCCCCTTGGGGCAATTTGGAGGTGGTTTCAAGAAGCTGCCCCAAAGAATCACTTACTGCACTGTATGGAGTATTTCGGTGGCCAAATACCAGATTCTATATCAAACCTTTGATATCCTGATGTTATTCCTTATTTCAAATAACGTTGTTCATTTCACCATATAAGGCTAAACTCGACAAGTGCATACTGAGAACATATGAGATTGGGTCACTATATTATCTTGAGGGTATGCCATAACTAGTACTACTATCTTTTACATTGCTAAAGTTGGATAAATTCTGAATAATGCATTATTTGTGCCCTTTTACAATAAGTATTTGTTAAACAACAACAATAAACTAATCATATGTGTACTGGAAAAACTTATACTATCTTCTGTGTTAAAACTCAGTGTCTCCATTTACAATACGCTCTAGCTAGGTATTTCTTATTTTTATATGTAGAGCTACTAAATATAAAGATCTTGCAGGGTTCTATCATCAAAGTTGTCGGGATCATGTACCCCGAGTACTTGACGGTCCGCACTCGTACGCGTAAGATTCCGAGTTAAGGGTCGGACGGCAGCGTTCAGGCACGCGGTCCGACCCCTAAGGCGATCTACGAAAGCCGCATAAAGACACCGAGACGTCGACCTCCAAAGACCGACCCCTGGAGAGACCGACCCCAGGGAGGTAGATACGACATTATGACGTATTTACTTCGGCGACCAACCGCCAACCGCTCTGATGGGATGAGACGAGTTTTACCACGACGACACTCCAGCAGAAACCGCAGCAGTCAATAGATAAGACCCGACGGCACTGTGGCTGACACAACAGTGCCGAACAGGCGTACAGTGCCCGCCGCTGCGTGCGACGCGACGGGCCACGCCCGCGCATGGACAAAACAAATGATGGCGACGATAGTGAGGGGCCTACCTGTCAGCGAGACGGTAGGATCTCGTAGGGTCCACCATCTTGTAACCCCGAACCGCCCTATATAAGGAGGGCCCGGGGAGCGATAGAAGAGAGAGAGAGAAAAGAAAAACTAGTAGTGAGAAAAGAGAAAACACGGGCAGTTTCCAGAGCTCTCGCATCCCTTCTCACGAGCAACCTCACTTATACGTGCTCCGAGCACTCTTGATCCACACCGGATCCTCTCGCGAAGAGAGAATCCGAATCTCTTGTACTCTTATTATCGAGATAATCCACTCTCTGGATGTAGGGTATTATATCGCTCGAGGTGATCCGAACCAGGTAAAAAATCCTTTTGATTCTTTGGTAGACTATACCATATCGAATACGAAGGCACACCGCCCCATGATCATATTTTTGTACTGTGCCGATAGTCAGAACACCGACAAAAGTATCTAGCCCTAAGCGAGGGATATACATGATGGACCTTCTACTCGAATACGACATGAGGATCAAGACTGGGGAACAAGAAAAGCATGACCTACCGCTGATCGACGGTGCATCACTCGTAGGCCGTGGAGAAGTATGTAATGATCCCACCAAATTTCCCATCTCCAGTGACCATGGTGCTGCTGTTAACATAACTCAAGCACGATTCGGTTACGCAGTCGAGGCGACCATAGAGGTTCTTGTATCGGAAGTGCGAAACAGATTCAGCTTGTCTCTAGGTTGTTTCACCAGCGGGTTGAGCGAGAAGATCTTACTCTTTGACGGCGCCATTGCCGAATCGTGTGGCCCGAAGAGGTACGTGGTTGCTGTGACGATGGATTCTTTGATAGATTTGAAGTTCGAGGTAGGCGCCATGTCATCCGGTACTTTTGACCAACATTGTTGCTCCTTCAAGTCGAAAACCCATGGGCATGATACCCTAGATATAAAGACTGATTTTGCGATAATAACGGTGAAGCTGTCTTGATGGTGTGTGGGTTATTAATCATGAGACAGGCAGTCTAGATTGGTGCATTTGTGGCAAACTTGACTGTAATAAAACTTAAATAATTGCTATATACATGATTGTTATATAGTCTTTGTACCGTCTAAAATAATTGCTTCAGTGGCCGTGGATGATCCAGTCAACTACTATTGCAAATGGTTTAGTACGCCGATTAATTAGCACGAGCCCTCCGGTATGTTAGCAGCACTGGTTAGGTTAAATCGCGGAAGAAGTTCCTAGCTAAAATTCATGATCACCGATCAATCAGAAACTGGAGTCATGTATATGTTCCTTCGCTGATGGTCACAAGTCACCGTTAGAGGAGCTGCACATTCCCCCACCTGTCAGAATTCTAATTGGGTCATTTTTAGACAGCCTAGAAAAGCCCACATTAATTACTTAAAAAAAAGGAAACGAAGGAAAGGCCCCCATTCATTCCCCAAAAAAGGAAAGGCCCACATTGGCCTCAGCCCAGAACCGTGGTGCTCAACGCGTTCGCGCGGACCGGCGGTCGACTCTCCAAGAGAAAATCGCCCGCTGAGATTATTGATTCAGTTAGATTGTATCCCTTGCTACGTGGTATGGTCCTGTACTGTCACGTCGACAGAGGGAAAAAAATATACTAAGAAGAACAAAACGCAGGTGAATTGAAATAATGAGAGTACTAGGATTTTATTCTAAGTTTTACGCACCAGAATCAACTTTAACATCCACATACAAAACTCCTTGAGATTTTCTCTCTTAGGGCAGTATAGTTGGGAATCAATCAATTAGGCCTCCTTTGGAAGAACGTACGAATTTCATAGAAATTTCAAAAGAATTGGTTTAATTTTATTAAAAAAAGGCAAAAAAATGAGAAAAATTCTCTCATTCCAAAGGAGGCTTAATTTGGTGCTAACTGTGCTTTCAACCAGCAACCTGAGGATGTTGTGCTCCAGTGCGCATATCATTTCACACGCCTTTGCCTTCGAGCACTGTCGTCAAACACAGGTAGAAACACAGCTGTCTCCATATCCTCCATCGGCTGCTGTTGACAAAAGAAAAAGGCAAAGCATAATTCAGTCACTTTAACTGTTTAAGGCCTTCAAGATGAAATGCACAAATAAATAAATAATACGAATTGCGTATATGTATACACACAAATAGAGAGGCAAGATTGTGTCGCCCAGTTTTCCACAAGCATGAAAACTCAATTCAAAAATATATTGACGTTTTGAACCACAAGCATCAACAAAGATGCGTAAGTAGGAGGAAAATTTTTAATAACAACACAAACTAAGAACATTGTTCAGAAACATGCAACAGACATTACATGCGCAACATTAGCTAAGGAAGAATTTGTCATATGTTGAAGCACATCCAAACATTTTTAGACAAAAAAATAACAAGTTACGAAACCAAAAAAAAATTAAAGACTAGAACGATTGGGCCTCACTACTATTTTAGTGACCTAAGATGGCCAGCACTTGATTACAGCCTGCAGCATACACAAGCTCATTCTTCCTGTGAAAATTAGTGATTGGATATTCCCTTTGTTGCATAAAACTTTTGTACTGTGCATATCAAGAAGCAACAGTACTTGTTTTTTTTTAAAAAAAAAAAGGAATCATATTTGGCTACTTGAAAACTGGATAAAGCAATAGGACTGTCATGTGCGCTAGGCTATTAGAAGATAAGCAGCATCTAGCTACCATAGTTTGTTAGGTCACCATAAAAATAAAATCTAAAGTTAGTTTGTTAGGTAGTTTGAGAGAATCCTTTAAGATAGGATATCTAGTTAGTAAGTTTAGAGGATCCTTTAATATACTCTCTCTGTTCTTTAATCGATGTCGTCGTTGACATTTAAATTTAACTTTGGTCATTCATCTTATTCAAAAAATTTTGATAAATTTCATATATTTTGATATAATTTGATTTATCATTAGAGTTATTTGAATCACAACTTAAAATTTTACGTATTCAAGCAAATTTTTTGAATAAGACGAATGGTCAAAGTTGAATTTAAAAATCAACGGTGACATCAATTAAAGAACAGAGAGAGTACAATCTATAGTTAGCAGTGGAGGCTATAAATAAGTATAATAAAAAAATTGAAGAAATCAAACAATACAACAGAAGAAATCTATTATGGGGCTTCTCCTTGTGCCTCCTACCCTTTGGGCACCGTGAACACCACGGTGTCAACTCTCTCTCATCCCTAGAACCCGCGCACCCATTGGAGGATCAGAAAGCGTGTTATGTCTAATAACTTTGATTTTCCTGGGAAAAACATTGATTTCTGATCGAGATAACATGACCAGATGGAACGTAAGACATTTGCACCATGTCCCCACAAATTTTCACTGCAAAAAATATTTCTAAGAAAACTATGATTCCCATTTTTTCTCTGCTAAAAAATTGAATAATAAAACATCAGGATGCTTCCACAGCAGCAGAGCTTGGGAGCAGGTTGAGAAGGGACCCCAGCTCGAAGGATAGTCAATTTATAAGAAATGGGGTGGTCATTAGCTCTTGAAGGTTTGCCTTATTCACGAGGAGGGCATGGGCATGGTTGGCCATAACATAGCACCCACTTACACATGTTGAAAATCTGTTTAATTCCTTTTTAAAAATCTATTTAATTCAATGTAATGCCGTATGTTATTACCAATAAACAAATGAGGGGTGCAGGGGCATTTCATCATGTTCAAACCAATCAAATTATCAAATCAATTTACCTGCATGAGTTGCTAGTAAGAATAAATGCCTAAGTTTTAGCTAGACATGCCATGGAAGGGAGTAAATGATGTAAATCTGGAGTGTGGGGAATACCTGAAGGTGGCTTGTAAAAGTAAAGAAAGTCAATACAGAAGTGTTATAAGACAAAGTATGGCACATTATCAGGAGGCTCGTCATAATACTGGCACTGGATGCACATACCAAAAAAAAAAGGTGTACAAGAAAAGAGCATTAGAATTCAAATCCTTCCAGAAAGAGGAGCTGCTACAAGCTCAGAGTCCACATAAAAATCTCTGAACAAGCACACGTCTCACAAAATTGTTTATACTATCACATGTTTATTTACTGAAATGAGTGTCAACTGCAAAAAAGATAGTATTTCTTCAAGAAGATAGAAAGTAAGAAATTGCAGATAGGATGATCTGCCATGTAATAGGCATAGGAAAATGACACTAAAGCATGACCATGCGTGGCAATGACGATCTACAAACATTATGAGATGATCGCACTACAGATACTCCCACTGTGCTTAAGCTAAGAAATCATACCTGCATCGATTTTCCTCGGAACAGAAAGTAGCCTGCATGAATGTTGGGAAATAATTGATGTTTAAAATAGAAAGCACTGGAACTATAAGAGAATGCTCTTTCCGTCCCAAAATAAGTGAAGTTTTTGACTTTTAAAATCGAAATACAAAAATAAACAAGTCAAGTTTAAAGTACTTTTAATAATGAATCATTTCATAATAAAATAAATGATTTTTTTAAAAACTTTTTTGAATAAAACAAACGGTTAAAGGGAGATGTTTTTGAATAAAACAAACCGTGGGTCAGGTACTTCTCGACGTCTCGCCAGCGCCTCTCCATGAGCAAGGTCTCCAGCGCGGCATGATCATTTGAAAAAAATATATGACATTGATGCTACGTGGTATTGAGTATCAACATTATTTAATCGGTGCTCATATTAATTATATATGATACTATATAAACTTAAGACCAATATCACTTAGCATTGATGCCAAGCGGCACAACCGTTCTGCCTCTGCGTACGTGTTCAACGAAATCTGGAGTAAATTACTCGAAGGAAGGGGGATTCCAAACCAAAGGTACGGGTGATCAGAATCGTGTACTTCAAGTATCTTCAAAAGCTGCCCATTAACTCTTTAAATCAATCAAATTACGAGGGATTAGTGTTAAAAACCTTCTTCAACATTTTTTCTAGATAGGGAACTTTCTGAGGTTCTCAACTGTGTGAGAGCAGTTGCTCGCTTGACCTCAAATTTGAATTATATCAAAATATATTTAAAGGATCTGTTAAAAAAAACTATTAAAATAGATTCTAAAATTTTTTTTTACTGATCTTAAAAAGTAACTTTTGGAATGATTTTTCTGGAGAGTTGTTAGAGATGCTCTTACTCCTCCGGATTGTTCACGTTCGGTTGCTTGGACCGCTGGCTTCCTCGGGGTTGAACAAGGACCTGCAGATGTGATCAAATCATGAAAGGGTGCCAAAAAATGGGGAGGAAAATGGCGGGAGAAAGCTAGGGTGTGGGAAAGCGCAGCGCGGAGATATGGAAGGGAACTCACAGGCGGTTTCAGAAACCAGTTAGACGCCGAAAATCCCGGTTTGGTCGGTTTTCGAAAACCGACCAAACCGCTATAATAAACTGTGGTAATCGGACAAATTGAAAAATCAAAATTTTTAAAGAAAAACGATCGGTTGTTCGGTTTACTGATCGGTTTTTTTACTGTTTCTGAATTTAAAATTAAATCGGTTCGAGCGATTTTTCACGGGTTTTTCGGTTTACAGCCGATTTGACTGGTTTTCACATTTTTTAAATTTTTTAAAAAATTTAAATTTATTAAAAAAAAACAATCGATCTTCTAAACCGAACCGAATCGATTTAACTAAAACTCACAAAAAAAATCACCGATTTTAATCGGTTTTGTAAACCTTCCTCACAGATGTCCTGCTGCTGCATGTGATGCAAGGTGTCCCCGCCGCTGCCGCCATCAGCCGCGCTGGACCCGGGACGCGACTCACGCGACGACATGGAGAAGGGGAAGAGATCGCCGTCGCCGCCGGATGGGACTGGGAGGACGGCACCGACGGAAGCAGGACGCTGGCTACGTGCTGCCTATATGCTTGTGGACCCCGCCCCATCCCATCCCCGTCTTCAAAATGGCAGAACGGCAAGGACTCGGGACCTGGACCAGCTTGTCAAGCACGCAATCTCACTGCACTTGAGTGGATTTTTTTTAAAAAAAAAGACTTATTGTCGAGTGACTTTGTGACATTTTGATTTTTTGTACTCGCTCTGTTTCAAAATATAATTATTTTTAAATTTAGTAAAATTCAAATTTTTATCAGTTTTACCATTAATAATATATGCTTCTTCCGTCTTAAAATAATTGCCTTTTTATATTTTCAAATATTTATCTTTCATCATTCGTCTTATTCAATTTTTTTTAAAATAATTGTAATTTAAGTTTGACTTGTTTATTTTTGTGTTTTATATTTTTTTAATAAGATAAATAGTCAAACGATGATTTTAAAAAGTCAAAAATGTTAGACAAAGAGAGTAATTAATACTATTTTATCATATAAAAGATAGATTTTTTGAATTCATCGTAAAATAAACTTTTATAAAAAGTATATTTTTATATTAGAAATTATGCAATTTTAGATATTATTAATAAAAATTTAAAGAATTTAACTTTATTCAAATTTAGAAAATGCTTTATATTTTAAAGCGAAGGTGAAGCAGTAATCAATTTTTTAGGCCTGATTTATGTAGGCTATTGACAAAAAAAAGAGGAGAAACTAGGGTTCTGGAACCGTTTATTTGTTAAGCAACATCTCAAAATGAACAGTCAAAAAGCATAAATAAGTGTACAGTGCATTTTATCTGCTTTCAAATAAATAGATTTTTCAATAAGCAGACGATAGATTAAACACTTGTAAGGGCCTATTTGGAACCAGTGCGGTTTCTTAGAAACTGGTTACTAGATGTAGTTTCTAAAACTGGTTTATTGAAAAAACTAGATGATAGTGTTTGGAAGGTAGTTTCTTCAAACTGGTTTCTACTTTTTTTTCTATATAATGACATCTTTGCCCATCATTTTATTCAATTTGAATTGTTTTATTCCACCAATTATTTAACATCGGTTGGCTTTTATTTCAATTTAAAGTTCATTAATTATTGATGCCATATGGAAAGAGATAGAGTTAAAACAGGTGCGGGTAGGAGATATAATAAAAATAACCGAGTGGTAGAGATGATTGCAAACGGCCGTTGGGATAGTGGTTAAAAAAGAGCCGATGGCAACGAGGATAAATATTTGTATTAGTTGCAGTACCTCTTTTTGTTAAAATAAACCATACGAATCTAGGATGAATTAGATTTTTAGTTTTTAAGAAACTGAAAAACTGATTTCTATAAACTGAAACAAAAACTGACCATTTGAAGGTCCTTCGGTTTATAAAAATTGATTTCATAAAATCTGGTTAGATCCAAACAGAACCTAAACGACTTCGTTCAGGAGCATGGACAAATGGTGAGGTTGGATGGTACACGTAACACCCTGTCTCCGAACTAGTGGGTGATATGTCTATGTCTCCCTTTTAGATCGCGTGCTGCTATTTTGTAAAAAAATCGGAATTGTTCTTTAAGAGTATAAATTTAATGTACAAACAATGTTTTTGATAAAAATATTTCGGTAATCCTGATCAACCTTGGCCCAAGCCCACTGCCCATTCAGAGGCCCATGAGAACACCCAAGTTCCAAACGCGCCACTCTATAAAATGCCCATTCCTAACCTGGCGGGAGAAGCGGGTTACCCTAACAATGCGCGCAGCCACCGGCCTCCCCCTCTCCCTCGGGGAGAGCGGGTGGCGGCGGGCCTCACATCCCAGCGCGGCGCGTGCTCGCCGTAACGCACAAAGCACAGTCACCTCCGTCCAGAGCCCCCGTGCGAAGCGCTTGAAACCAGCTCGCTGCCATGGCCATCTCCGAGAGCTCGCGAAATGCCCTGCTCCCCGACTTCCTCTACGCGGCCCCCGCCGCCGCCGGAGCCTCCACATTCGCCGCCACCGCTGGCGTTGGCGGACACACGATCGCGGCGCCTTTGGCGGCTGCGTCGGGGCCCGCGGTCTGGTCGCTGGCGCCGAGCGAGCCGCGCCGTGGGATTAAGATGTACTCGCCGGCGTTCTACGCGGCGTGCACGGCAGGTGGCATTGCCAGCTGCGGCGTCACGCACATGGCCGTCACGCCTCTCGACCTCGTCAAATGCAACATGCAGGTGAGCGTCTCTCGGGGCTTGATGTGATGGAATCTGCCTGAGGCTCAGCCAGTCTCCGGTTTTTATGCTAGTGTGCGATTTGTGGACTGCACATTTTGTGAAAACTCGATGCCTTCATTCTAGATTCGTATGACGTTACATTTGAACATATATAATGTCTAATGTGCTTGAATTAAAAGTTTAAAAACGCAGTTGGTTATCCTACTTACAGCTCGTTTATTCTCATATTTAGGGATTGATTGATGTTTTAAACTGATTAAATAATGAAATATTTCATCGTTTATTTCTCAGATTGATCCAGCGAAGTACAAGAGCATATCTTCTGGATTTCGTGTGCTGTTGAAAGAGCAAGGAGCGAGGGGTTTCTTCAGGGGATGGGTACCTACCCTTTTTGGATACAGTGCTCAAGGCGCCTGCAAGTTTGGTTTCTACGAGTTTTTCAAGAAGTACTACTCCGACATTGCTGGTCCTGAGTACGCAGCCAAGTACAAGACTTTGATTTACCTTGCGGGATCTGCATCTGCTGAAGTCATTGCAGATGTTGCACTTTGCCCCATGGAGGCTGTGAAGGTTCGTGTGCAAACACAACCTGGATTTGCGAGAGGTTTATCAGATGGACTCCCCAAGTTTGTGAAATCTGAAGGCTATGCTGGGTGGGTTTAAGTTTGTAGACACCATTGTCTACATGTGCCTGTGTTATTTCCTTTCTAATATTGTGCCTTATGCAGACTGTATAAAGGACTTGTTCCTCTTTGGGGCCGGCAAATTCCTTGTAAGTACATACTTCCTTCTCATTGTCACAAAAGTATTAATTGTTTCCTTCAAATCCTTTATAATGTTTGCGCTTCTTAGGAATCATGTATTGAAATAGATCGTATTCAGACTCTCTAATGTATATGCAAAATGATGATTAAAACAACATCATTATAATCATTTGTGACCTGTGCTCCCTTAGAGATGCTTAGATTTATCATTGCAGCTAGTATAATCGTATTTATGACATCAGTGATGCAGTGGAAACATATTAATGATGTCTCCTGTTCTCTCAATGATTCATTCTTGTACTCTTATATATGATATGAAGAGCATTACATCTCCACTGTATCTTGAAATGCATTTCAAGATTGTTTGTTTTGTCTTTAATAAGTGACTTTTATGCTAGAATATTAGTTATGTTAGAATTTTCCATGTTGACATCTCCATTGACCATGTTTTTAAGTGGCTTACATTTCATTGACCAGCAGCTTTGAATTATAATTCTATTAGCATTTTCCATGTTTACATCACAATTTTGTAGTGTAAAATCATTGTTTTGTTAGAATATTAGTTCGGTGCACATAGTTCTTCTTGAAATCATATGATGGTTTCCAAGATTTTATCTGTGCATAGATAGATATTTCCACACTGTCATCTCCTTTATAAATGGACCTAGACTCCAATGAGATGGTATATATTATTTAATTGCTTAGGGAAACTTCTTATGGTTTGAAATTAATGGAACATTAGCTATGCATAATCTCTCTCTCTCTCTCTCTCTGCTGGACTAAGTCTTTCCATTCATATTTGCTTATAATTAATGTTTTCTTTTATTGTAGTATAGAATATTGATCCATTACAATACATTGCACATAGTTCTTCTTGAGATCATAATATGATTTTCGAGAATTTATGTGTGCATATAAAAATTATCTACACTGCTTGAGTTCTCTCTTCTATTATAGAGATAGACTCCAATGAAGTGGTGTACATTGGACCGAACATAGAGCTTGCTGCTTGGTACTAGTTTTGTATTTTTTAAACTACATATGATCTTCAGTTGTTGGAATTTGTATCAATGCATTGCATAAAATACTGTCTTGATGTGTCTAACGTGCACATGTACCTGGATACTCAGGCATGCATTATCTTGCACATTGTTCTTCTTGAAATCATAAAATGATTTTCAAGATTTTATCTGTGCATATATAAATTTTCCACACTGCTTGAGCTATTTCTATTATTATAGAACTAGACTCCAATGACGTGGTGTACATTATAAAAATGCATACTACCAATGTACCGCTAAACTGCACATCCGCCAGAACAAAGATTATTACTTTTTCTTCCTGGTGGGATATGGCCCCTATTTCTTGCATTGCTACCATATGACTTTCTCTTTCCATTGATTATATTTCATTATTTCTCTTACATTCCGGATGCATGCTAGCTTTGCTGGAACTTATGTGCATTGCTTTCTTGCAAACACGTGACATATTGGCTGCTGTCGTTTTAATATTCTTTTCTACTCGTTGTGGTAACCTTGAATCCTTACAGCTTATATTCTCAAAATGCAGATACTATGATGAAATTTGCCTCTTTTGAGGCGGTTGTGGAGAATATCTACAAGTATGCAATCCCTGCCCCCAAGAGCGAGTGCAGCAAATCACTCCAACTTGGAGTGAGCTTTGCTGGTGGCTACATCGCTGGGGTGTTCTGTGCAATTGTTTCTCACCCCGCTGACAACCTTGTTTCCTTCCTCAACAATGCTAAGGGGGCTACCGTTGGTGATGTAAGTTTTCTAATAATTGTCTTCTGCTTATGAGTGCATGTCTGTCATGGATTTTCATGCATCGCTCTTCCTTGTGCAGGCTGTGAAGAAGATCGGTTTGTTGGGGCTTTTTACGCGTGGGCTCCCGTTGCGTATTGTGATGATTGGTACCCTCACCGGTGCCCAGTGGGGTATCTATGATGCTTTCAAAGTCATGGTTGGACTGTAAGTATTTCTTTCTGTTGACACATGCCCTGCATCAACGCATGGACTGTTGAGTTCATAAGCTTGTGTCATTTCGGTGTTTTAATATCTTTTACTCTTTTCCCAGGCCAACCACAGGTGGTGTTGCTCCAACTACTGCTGCAGCTGGAGAGCCGATGAAGGGTTGATCCCAAGCTGCACAAATCCTCTTAACATGGTTGACCTGAACCTGCTATATAACCAATCCATCGTTTTAGGAGAATTTTTATTCTTTTAGGTATGCTTAAATGTGTGCCTGCTACATATGATTCTGTGATGAGCTAAAAAAATGTTCATGCTCTTTGTACTCTCTTCGGTTTTAAATTATTGATACCGTTGACTTTTAACATCAATTTTGACTATTCGGTTTATTCAAAAAATTTGTTTAAATGTGTAAAATTTTGTTACTATTTGATTCATTATTAGTGGAATTTAAATACAACTATTAATAATTTTGCACATCGGAACAAATTTTTTGAATAAGACGAATGTTTAAAGTTGACGTTAAAAGTTGATAATTTAAAATCGGAGGAAGTAATTAGGTAAGACACTAAGAACATGTTTTGTAGGAGTAGATGATATTGGGGTTGGATCGGTACTGCAATACCGGTGACCTTCCTATGTACACCATGTTTGATGAGCTTGTCATCCCGTGCCTCTGGCATTGTTACTTGCGGCCGCCGCCGTTTCATCGTCGTAGAGGTATGAAATCATGGAGCCCTGGGGGCGGATTCAGTCTTCAAGAGACCAGTATTAATAAAAAATTCTTAACTATGTACTACTTTCATCTCATAAAAAAACATATTTTTTGACTTTTAAAAATTAAGTTTGATCACTTGTTTTATTCAAAAAAAATTTAGATATAAAACAAATAAGTCAAAGTATTTTTAATCATAAAACAATTCGCAATAAAATAAATTATATTTTATAAATTTTTTAAATAAGATGATTGGTCACACTTGAAAACCGAAAGTCAAAAAATAATCTTTTTTATGTGACTGAGGGAGTAGTGTATGGGTTACGAACAATTTGCAGTGCATTACATAGTAGAAGATTTTATGAGTGGATTTTCATGCTATCTCCCTATAGCGTATTCAAATGTGGAATGGATGGTCCGCCACTGGATGTCAAAGTTTACAAAACTATTTAAAACCAGTCGGTTTTTATTGTTTTTGTGAAATCGGTCTGGTTCGGTTTTATCGAACGATCGGTTTTTTTAAAAAAAAATTAATTTTTTTTGAAAATTTAAAAAATTCGTAATATCGAAAACCGGTTGATAAAACAATAAAATCGGCCGATTAATCAGTAAAATAGGTGAGTTTTAAATCGGAAATTGTAAAAACCGATAAAATACCGGTGAAACTAGCTGGTTTACTCTAGTAGTTTGTTCAAATTTTAAGTTTTTGATTTAGAGTAATTTTTGATCGATTTTTTTTGTTTTTACAATTTTCATTAAATGGATCCTCACTGTATTAGCGGTTTAAATGAAATAATAAACACTGGTGTGCGGTGGTCGAGGGGATCCTGGCGGTGGGGGTGAGCCGGGCCACGGCAAGACGACGACAGGGCCGGGCGGTCTCTCGTATTTGTTTTTTTCCTGTCACAAATGTTCGTTCTGCTTGGCCCAGATTGACGAGGACGGGGACCTGTCGGAAGTCGGAAATTCGGAATCCAGCGCGATTCTGCGGAGCATCTACCTCTACCAGCTCCAAGGCCCAGCGACATGTCAGCCGGCGGCGGAGGCGCCATTCTCGCCAAGGTCTCCCTGTCGTCGGTTTCGGCCGTGGCTGCGGAGGCCGCCACCTTCCCCATCGACGCCGTCAAGACGCGGCTCCAGCTCCACTGCAGCCCTGGGGGCCGCGTCATCCGCGTCGCGGGCGAGCTCGTCCGCGACGGCGCCATTTACCGGGGACTCTCACCCGCCCTCATGCGCCACCTCGCTTACTCCCCGCTCCGCACCGTGGGGTACGAGCACCTCCGATCCTCCCTCGCCAGCGGGGGGCGGGAGGTGGGCCTTTTCGAGAAGGCGCTCGCCGGTGGAATCTCCGGTGTTGCCGCGCAGGTAAACCTTTTTTCAGGCATAATCTACATTTTTTAACCCAAGCAAACAACTCATTGTTTAACATGAGAAAAAATGGTCAGAAAATGTTGCTCATGAAAGAAATGTGAGAAATGGGAGTTTCTTTTGCTGTAGTAGGTTTTGAACTTCATAGGGAAGTTGTTAAATGTTGATTCGAGCCACATTGATATTGGTGCGCATCTTTCTGTTCTTTAAGCTGCTCCTATCCATTTTACAACTGCGTTAATAATCATCCTTCATTATTTCTTTCTTGCCTATTTACGAAATTACATGTGGACACCCAAACTAAATTTTAAGCCCTTTTAGGCTATTCTGACACTTCTAGGTTATTTAAACAGTGATGCGGATCACAGTTCAGGACAGCTCACACTAATTTTTCTTCTTGTTGGGTTGATCCTCAAATGAAGGTTTTTTTTTTTTTGCCTTCTTTGACAGACTGCATAGGTCTGCATGTCAGCATATTTATCAGTTCATCTCTGATTTGCTTAGTTTATTTGTAAACTATGTGGCTCACAGTTTATTCATTATTTGTGTAATAATCTGACATTGGGGAAAAAGATGATTCACAATCAGTATGGCATTTGAAAAATATCTGACTACTTGATGTGAAATCTAGTTCATCTGTGAGGCGATTGGTTGAAGTAAAACTAGGATAATTTACAAGTTGACAACCATGCACACATTAGGTAATTATGTTGCTGCTGTCTGCAGTGTAGGTGGTGGCAAGCCCTGCTGATCTCATAAAGGTAAGGATGCAAGCAGATAGCAGAATCATGAGCCAAGGCATTCAACAACGATACACAGGAGCTGCAGATGCCTTCACAAAAATCATTCGTGCCGAGGGCTTCCGAGGACTTTGGAAGGGAGTAGTCCCAAATGCCCAAAGGGCATTTCTGGTCAACATGGGTGAATTGACGTGCTACGATACGGCAAAGCAACTCATCATTCGCAAGCAGATTTGTGATGATAATCTGTATGCTCACACACTGGCCTCTGCTTGTTCTGGACTGTCTGCTACAGCCTTGGGCTGCCCAGCGGATGTAATCAAAACAAGGATGATGAACCAGGGCAAGGAAGGCAATGCTTTATACAGAAATTCAGTCGATTGTTTGGTCAAGACCGTCAGACACGAAGGTGTGACAGCACTTTGGAAGGGTTTCTTGCCAACGTGGGGGAGGCTTGGCCCGTGGCAGTTTGTGTTCTGGGTTTCCTATGAGAAGTTGCGCCAACTATCTGGCATATCATCATTCTGATGATGATCGGCGACCTTACGTGCACAACTAATTGAATGGGCTCATCCTGCCTGTACCGCCTCTGAGGGAAATTGTTGATGAAGTTGTCATGCCTCAAGGACTGTATTTTTACGATTCAAATTTATTTTCGTAATGCTGTTTATATGTTTGCTCAATCAAATTGAAGCAAAATTTGTTGAGTCTTTCTCACACACAGAAAAAAAATTGTTTTGAGTCTGATGTAACCTCACCTTTTGTGCGAAGTTATACACATCCAAAGAGAATAAATGAATGCACTGTGATACATGGAGTGCCTTTTTAACTCTACTCTTTAAACCAGGTTCTATGATACATTGTTCATAAATTCTATACTTTCGCATTGCAATTCTTTGAATCTGTAGTTTTGTGAAATGCACTTGTATTTTTAATTTTATCACACGTTTCCTCTAAATAAAATGACAACAAGGACAAATGATTTCCACTAAAAATATGCTACTAGTAGGATGCAATCGTGCGTCTCTATGCGATGGTAGTAGATTGGGCCTCAACAATTTGAAAATTCACTTGGCCCAAATAGCCCATACCGCTTCGTCCCTTCCTGTTTGCCTTCTTCTTCCTCGCGGTGCTCTCACCATCAGCAGCAGCCGACGGAAATCCATGCTAGGTGATGAGAACAATGGAGACATTTGAAGCTCCAAAGAACGACGATCGTGGTGACGGTTCCCGAATGTTGTTTGCACGTTCGGCCTCTGTATTTTGATCACTTTGATGGCGCTTTGTCAGCGTCTTGCTGCCAGATGAGTCGTTAACCCGCCGAATAAATCTTGGCCGCAAACGACGTCAGCGAGCCGACGAGCGCTCCGTCCTCCGGGGCCCAGCGGAAGACGAGCGCCAATGGGAGGCGCCCACGTAGCGGGGACGGGAAACGGGAGCAGGCTTCGGGAGGCGGGAGCACGGGAACCGCATCCGCGCTGCACCCTGCAAGCCCCAGCTCCCCGTTCCATTCCACAGCCATGTCAGCCAGCGGCGGCGAGGGCGCCCTCCGCGGCACCCTCGCCAGGGTCTACCTGTCGTCGGTCTCGGCCGCGGCCGCCGAGGCCGCCACCTATCCCATCGACGCCATCAAGACGCGGCTCCAGCTCCACCGCAGCCCCGGGGCCCGCGTCATCCGCGTCGCCGGCGAGCTCATCCGCGAGGGCAGCATGTACCGCGGCCTCTCGCCCGCCGTCATCCGCCACCTCATTTACACCCCGCTCCGCATCGTCGGGTATGAGCACATCCGGTCCTCCCTCGCCAGCGGAGGGCGGGAGGTGACCCTTCTCGAGAAGGCGCTCGCCGGAGGAGTCTCCGGCTGTTTCGCGCAGGTAAGAGTTTTCTCAGGCGTAAGCTACTTTGCGATAGTACTAGCAAACAGCTCATTGTTTAACATAAGCCACGATACATGGTCAGAAAATGTTTCAAGGAAAAAGCGAAATATACTAGACGCTCAATGTAATTAGTTCGAGTTGATCGTGGATGGAGTTTGATTTTCAACTTAGGTTAGTGAAAGTGAATGATCGTGGCTAATTATTGCATTCTGAGAAATGGGAATTTCTTTTGGAGTAATAGGTTGTAAACTCCGAGTTATCTTAGGAGGAAAATTATTAAATGTAGATTCAAACCATAATAATTTGATTGTGAATTTGTGATGAGCATGTTTCTTTTTAATTTCAAGTTCAGTCAATTCATTTTATAACGATGCTGAGCATCATCCTTCTATTTTTTTTTTCTCTTCCTTTCTTATTCACAAAATTAACGGTGAGACAATGGAACTAAAAATAAGCGCATTTAGTTGCCCATATGACATATCTCTAATTTCAAAAATTGTAATGGCACATATCAAATTGATTTTGTCACTCGTTCATCACCGGATTTAATATTTAAGTAATAAAGCGTATTAAAAATCAGTAAAGGTCGATCTGATTTTTCTTTTGGAGTGGTATATTTTGCAATGAGCTTGTGACCAAATCCACCGGTAACATCAGAGCCTACAATATGCTATATATGAGCTTGCATTCCTCTTTGCCCTCCATCCTGGGACCATTTGTTTCCAGCATCCTCTGTTACTGGGAAGCAGATCGGTGACCCATACAGTGGCCCCAGCGCTGCAGCTGATCCTCGCGCCTGTGACTGTAATAAATGAGGCGATTGGTTGAAGCAAAATTGGATAGTTTCCAAGTTGACAACCATGTAAGACAATACGTAATGCTGTTCCCGAATCATGCTACCTCCACTGCAGGTGGTGGCAAGCCCTGCCGATCTGATAAAGGTGAGGATGCAAGCAGACAGCGGACTCATAAGCCAAGGCCTTCAACCCCGGTACACCGGCACCGTCGACGCCGTCGCCAAAATCATCCGAGCCGACGGCTTCCCGGGGCTGTGGAAGGGGGTCTTCCCGAACGCCAAGCGGGCGTTCCTCGTCAACATCGGCGAGCTGACGTGCTACGACCAGGCGAAGCAGCTCATCATCCGCAAGCAGATCTGCGAGGACAACGTGTACGCGCACTCGCTGGCCTCCATCTGCTCCGGGCTGTCGGCGACGACCCTGAGCTACCCGGCGGACGCGATCAAGACGAGGATGATGAACCAGGGCAAGGGGGGGAAGGCGATGTACAGGAACTCGCTCGACTGTTTCGTCAAGACCGTCAGGAACGAGGGTGTGATAGCGCTGTGGAAGGGGTTCTTGCCGACGTGGGGGAGGCTTGGTCCGTGGCAGTTCGTGTTCTGGGTTTCTTATGAGAGGTTGCGCCAGATATCAGGCATCTCGTCGTTCTGAATTTTTTTTTTTTTTTTTGTTGTAGAAAATGGAATGAGTTCCGGCCTCTAAGTTTTCTCACACAGCTTGCAATAATTCAGCAATGGTGATGACTTTCACATGAGGGCACATCTAACTGACTGGGCGCATCTTTACAATCTCTGGAGGGAGGGACATTGTGGATGAAATTGTATTTTGAGAATTCAGACTCACATTTCATAATGTCCTTAATTTGCTGGATGGAGAAAATTTTGTTATGACTGATAACCTCGCGACTCTAAATTCTGTTATCTATATTTATTTATTTATCAACTTTAGTCACTGTATAATGAGAACAAGTGAATGTGCTACGTATACATTGCGTGGAGCGCCTGACAGTTAACAGTGGCTTACTCCACCAACTGGACACCCTGCGGGAAATCCTCGCAGTGGCGGAGGTACCGGACGGTCTTGCCGGTGTCGCCTCTGGCCTTCGCCCGGCAGTCGTAGTTCGGCGGCGAGTGGAAGCACGGCTCGATGGTGGGCGCCAGTCGGCACGCCGTGTCGGGCGCCTTCCCGCGCACCGGGCCCGTGAGAACCCACGGCCTCCGCCCGGCCAGCCCCTGGCTGACGTATCCGAACGTCGAGGCGGCCGTGGTTACGGCCATGTCTGAGAAGCTGAGCAGCACCATCTCCGCGAACGCCTTCTGGTTCTGCTGCCGGTCGCCGAAGTGCTGCGCGCCCAGATGCGTCGGCTGGAACACGCTCACCACGTCCCCGCCGGCCGCGCCGTGCTCGTTGTACAGGTCCCTGAGCTTCTCGGAGAATTCGTTGTACAGGGAGGCGAAGACGACAGCCTTCCGTCTCGCCGGCGGTGTCCCGGTGGTGGCGTTGGCCTTGGCCGCGGGAGAGCTGACGCCCGGAAGGATGTTCTCGCGGTGCACGCACGAGAGGATCTGGCCGTAGAGCTCGTCGGTGGCGATGGGCGCCCACTTGAAAATGCGCACCTGGACGCCCACGCGCTCGTCCGCGTTGGTGAAGTACGAGCCATGGTAGCGGGTCACCATGCCCCACACGGTGTTGCTTGGGTGGAACAGGTAGCGGCCGAGGTGGTGGAACACGGCGTCGCGGCGCGGGAACATGCGCTCAAGCTCCGCCTCCAGCCGCGGGACGAGGAACAGTCCCGGCGCGAAGTAGTTGTCCGCCATGACCACGAGCCAGGGCACGCTCCGCAGCTCGCCCTGCACGTCGTCGCAGAAGAAGAGCCGGTCGTGGACTCTGTAGTCGTGCCGCAGGTGCACGTACAGCCACGGCGATCCGCCGGGGGCCTCGCCGCGGCTCAGAACGAAGCCGAGACTCTCTGGCACGCCGATGTTGCGGCGCTTGATGTCGCGCATGGGGAAGTCCTTCTCCGGCAGGAGCCACGTGGTGCCCGGGAACGGCTCGCAGAAGATGTCGTCGAGGTCGCCGCCGACACGGCGGTGGAGGAGGAGGACGCGGTCGGTGACGAGCGCGTAGAGGAAGGCGGAGGTGAGGGAGAGGATCTGGTTGCCGAGCCCGGCCGTCGGGGTCCACAGGAGGTACCTGCACTCGGACGTGGCAGCCGAGGCGTTCGTCGGCGCGTGGAGGCCTTCGACGGCGCGGGCGTAGGCTGGGGTGCCAGGCCCGCAGAGGCGGTGGAGCGCCTCGTAGCGGCGGAGCTTGGAGACGAGGTGCGAGGAGACCGCGTGCGTCGACGGCCGGCGGAAGCTCGCGGCGCGGTAGCGGCTGAGGCAGGAGCTTTCGTCGAAGTCCGGCGAGAGTAGCCCGCCCAGGAGCCGGTCGCCGGGGTCTGGCACCGTCGCCAACGGACGGCCGGAGTCGGACACTGCCATGCACAGAGAGAAAAGCTGTACACGATTAAACTAGTTTGAAAAACCTTGCAGCCGCGCGCATGCACGCCGCTTATTAGCCAGTTCATCCAAGTTTGAGGTGCACGTGAGCGAATCAATTGTGATGACTGGTGAGAGCAGACATGCTTGCGTGTGCATCGCTATCATGCTTCGAAGGAGCACTCCGAAGTATCATCGGTTACACTGCGTGTTTCGGAAATCGATGCGCGCATTACCGGCGTTCATGACGACGCGGACTCCGGCGGAGACCCAAGTACCATCGCCGCCGCCGGACGGCGTCCACCGGGCGCCGAAGAGGACGGCGGCCAAGAGGGCCACGGCGACCGCGACCGCCAAGATCACCACCAGCACCGGTGCCCGCGCGGCCGCACGGCACCACCGCCATGACGCCGCGCCTCGGCACGGCGACGAGTAGTGGGATCTGCTCTTCTTCAGATCCATCGACCGCTCAGCTGTCTGCGAACGTTGCTGATTTGTATCAGTGTGGAACAACCATTCCCCGCTCGCTACTGGTCGTCGGCATGCGCTTATCAACCGACGCGTCCGAGACGGCGGAGGGTTTAGTGAACTGCACGGCGAAGCATGTTTTGGCGCTGAACCAGCACAGAAATGCAGGGTCAATGCTTCGATCGTGCCGAAGTCCGAGCATGAACGCAGACACCACGTCTAAACAATATCATTTTTGTGGACTATTATGCAGCACTTTGAGCACAATCTTTGTGCCGGACCCGGTCTTCTCCTATAACCTTCTGAATTAAGCAGCTTGGCAGATTAGCAAAGAGTAGCGAACCAATTATTCGTCATATACTAATGCTCCAGAACTGAAAAAGATCAGCGAGCTGCGTACCTTTACTGAACTCGCACTTCCTGAACTCACATGTTCGCATGTAAAACGCTCTGACCCGAGAATGGAAGCGGCCGCAGCAATCCACTTAGCTGTTAATTACAGTGTTGAATCATAAGAAAAAGGTGCGAGAACCAGCTACTTCGACCTTATTTTAAGGTCTATCCAAACGAGAAATACAGGATCTCAATGCCTAATCCTACTCCAGAATTACTACAAAGCCAGAGCTATTTTGTCACCTCTATATGACGAATAATTTACATGGATATTGGTGATTGTGGACAGTATCTGCTTACAAGCTCTTGTCTGTATGTGTCACTGCCAGAAGCCCCAAAGACGACCTTTTAAGTCTGGTTGTGCATTTCTTCCTACACTCTATTACTGTGTAACCTCTTCAGCATGGCACCTCCCAACACCTCATTCACTTCCATGACAAACCATGAAAACAAGGAAGCATAAAGAAATGTGTTAGCTTGACCCGTTGTTGTGAACATTGTTAGTTGGTTGCCTCAAGATTGCTCGGCCTTGATCACTATTCACTTGACCCACTATTTCTCGAGGAAGAATCTGCAAAGATGTGAATGTTAGGATTTCACTACAAATGGGCAACCAGAATTTAATAATGAAAGAAACTGGAGCTACCTCGTGACTGGCGCTTTCCCTCCATTGCCTCTTTCTTTTCCTGGCAACTGTGACAAAGGAAAGGACCATCCCAGGGACGCAATTTTCCTAGCTTTGACAAACCCTCGTGTATGGATATCCCCTGACCAGATTCTAACTCAATTTGACAAATTGCACATACGAAGAGTTTAAACATATTGCAGACTGGATATTCAGAATTTAGCCTGCATTCACAAGAGAAATAAGATGTCAGACACATCAACATGATCTAAAACTTTGAAAGATCATAATGCTACCAACACCAAATCATGATGTTTCAAAAAGGTAGGCTTATTTTCAGGTTCTCGTAATCTCATGGCCTCCTCACATGACAAAAATCTCCATAGCCAATGGTTCACTCCTGATAAACTTCTTCCCAATCAAAAACTTATATTCCCCCGAAAAATTCTACCACTTAAATTGATGAATTCTAAATTCGATATGGAATGTGATTATAAAAAAATAAAATGGAATGCAAAATGGAAATAGAATGAAACCAAGAATCTCCCCTATGCCACATAAATTTTAGCCATTCACCCTTTATGACATGGTGTTCCATGGAAGGTAAATAGTTCCGCCCTGTTGCATCACACAAATTAAATTTAAAAAAAAGGATAAAGTCCAATTTACTCCCTTCAAGTATAGCCAAAGTCTAAATAACCACCTAAACTATGTTTTGGTTTATTTTACCCCACCAAAACGTGATTTTGGGTCAATTTACCCCCTCATCCAATTTATCTTTTTTGTTTCTCAATACCAAATCTTTTTTTTACCAGCTAAAGTCAAGAAACACTAACGAAGGAGTGCTCCCAAGTCCCAACCGGTAGTAAATGTATTTAATTGGAAAGCATGGATTAACTTTTGCGAATATTGTGCATCCATCATCAAGATGGGGTAAGGTACAAACCTTCTTGAAAGGTGCGGGCATCCATCCTCAAAGACTTCCTCCACCAAGTATGGCTGAGCATGAATTTCCTTATCTGAAAGAGATACTGTATCAGATGTTACTTTCCTGATAAATAAGCTTTTCAGAAGACCAAGGCTTTGCCCTGGCGTTTTTGGCAATTCTGCAGAACATTTTGGTTTTTCTGGTGGTATTATGTCAATGACGATACAAGTTGTATCATCTCTTAATCCTTTTGATGCAACTGCTTCCTGTAAATAATGAGCCGGTAAGGAATAGAATGACAGGATTTCAGCATAAATGTGAAAGGTTTAAAAGTAGTACTGCACCTTGACAATTTGATCTGCTGCATTCTCTGGGGGAAGCCCCCGTGCACAATTAAAAGCCATTTCCGCAGTCAAAGCATCCCAAACGCCATCACTTGAAATAATAAGGCGACCACCAGTGCCAGATAACTACAGCAAGACAATATTATGCATTTATGCTTCGTAATATGGTTAAAAAAATCAAACACCAAACAGCCCTATAACAAACACCTAAAGTAATTAAACAAGCTACGCAAAAAAGGGAAATGAAAAACAAACTGCAGTCTGTCCATAAATATAGCAAGATATCTGACATGATCAAACATATGAAAATAGTCCCGTATAGATACAGGAATGATTACAATCTGACCTTGAAAATTGAAATTTACAATTCATTTTTTTTCTCAAACAAGTGATGTGAAGAAAGTGTACCTTCACTTGCTTTACATATGGGATCGGGATGATAAATTCACCAACATCCTGATCACCAATCGATCTTGATAGGCATAAACCACCTGGCCAACATCTAAGTGGACCAATCTGCATGATTAATAGGGGAATCAAGAAAAAGGCGTGAATCAGATCCATAAACCAAATGATGCTGCAGTAAAGGAGAACCAATGGAAGATATAATAGACAATATATATGGATACAAATATGTTCAAGGCTACTCATGCAGGTTGACTCAGTAGTAACATAAGTTGAAGAAGGGCCTCCGTTCTTAAATTGATGTCGGTGTTGACTTTTACAATCAACTTTGACCATTCGTCTTATTCAAATTTGCTCGAATATGTAAAATTTTAAGTGGTGATTCAAATAATTCTAATGATAAATCAAATTATATCAAAATATATGAAATTTATTATAAAAAAAATTGAATAAGACGAATGGTCAAAGTTGAATTGAAAAGTCAATGGCGACATCAATTAAAGAACGGAGGGAATAGATTCGTTGGTCACTCCAAGAACTGTGTCCAGTTACCATCCAGAACAAATTGAGGGACAAAATGTAATAAAAAAAATCAAAATACTAAATGCTGAATAGCTCAATATAGCCCAAGCTAAAGTAAAAGCATACTTGGCATATTGCACAGGGAACATCAGCAACAAAAGAGCATTTGTTTTTTTTTTCTTTTTTTTATATGTATACTAAAAAGAGAGATCTTTTGGGCTGCCAACTGCACATTTAGATTGGAAACTTGAGCAGCCAAAAAGGACAAAGGGCAAACCTCAGCTCCGCCAACAACATTTAGCCTTCCAACTTCACCTCCGCTGTCCGTTACACGACCAACCCTGCAAATCAAAACTAACAAGTGACTACAGGCACAAATATCCCCAGCAAGGCAACAATAGTAAACTTTTTTAGAAACTGGTCTTACTCCTCTTCGCTAGCATCAAAACGATGGTCAGCCGACAGATAATAGATTGAGCCCTCAGCTTCAAGGACACAACGCGAGTCGCCAACGGATGCAACAGTTATGACAGAACCATCAATTATGACAAGGGTCACGGTCGTTCCGGAGGAGTGCGCTGAAACACATGAAGGGAGTGGATACATGCTGAATCAGAACCATAGCACCATGCATGTGCATACATGCTGCATATGAATCGTCACCTAACTACGGATGGCCACGGAGATGGCAGGTTGAGTAACAGAAATAGCAGCACCGAACTGTGCTGCGTGGTACCTGCTGTCTGGAAGGAGTTCACGTTACCTTTCGTTTGGAAATCCTTATCGGTCTTGACGAAGCCGGCGACGAGCGCCCTCGGGAGCGCGGCGAGCCACTCGTCCCTGGTCAGATCGGGAGGGACGCAGCGCAGCACGTTGCCGAGGAGGTGCTCCCTGGCGTACACCGCGGCGGCGCTGCCGTTGTGCCCGTCGAACAGCTGCGACACCGAAGCGCCGTCTCAGAGCTCGGAAGGAGCGCAGCAATGCGACACACAGCGGCGGGCCGGGCGGATCGGGAGATAGAAAAAAAAAAGGAGGGAGGGCGCTTACGGCGAAGGCGGAAAAGGAGGTTGACGGCGCGCCCGGGCGGCGCTCGCACGCGGGCTTGAGCAGCGCGAGGTCCTCGCCCTTCTTGGCCCGTCCGGCCTGCCCCGCCACGACCCGGGGCCGCTCCCCGCCCGCCTCGCGCTCCGCCGACGCCTCCCGCTGCAGCAGGTCCCCCAGCGCCACGCTCCCGGGCCGCCGCCTGCCGCCCGAGGCCGCCGCGCCCCGCGACGCCGACATCCTCCCCGCTCGGTTAGATCCCGGGCAGTCGTCACAGCAGCAGCATCGCTCTGCTCTCCCCACCCACTGGCCCCGGTCCGGTCCTGTCGGGGAGCAAAGCAAAGCAAGCACTGCCCAGCCTGGCCAAGGTCGCCTTTTTGGGTTCGGAGCGTTGCTCTTTGCCGCTGCTTTGCGGGACGCGATGGGACGGGAGGGCGAGCGAGCGACCCGTCACATGGGCGCCGCGGTACAGGACGCGCAAATCCAGCCCGCTCCCTCGGCGCAAGCACTGATGCCTGCCTTGCCGCGCGGTGCAACTGCTGAGGCGCGACGGCGCGTGCGTTTTTAACCGACGACCGCGGCGGGTGGGGAAAGGGAAGGACGGGCGGATGGATGGTTGGGCGCGGGAGCACAAGCCCGCCCCGCAGACCGCAGCACGGCTGCACGGGTCGTCGTCGTCGTGTCGGAGGGGCGCGTCATCTTTAACATACCGTCTGATTACCCAAAAACCGGTCAAATATAAATTTTAAAAATCAATTTTTGAATAAACATAGTTGAAATTTATTTGAAACTTTTTGGTTTAAAATTTTGAAACCTCTTGGTTCTACAGGGTTATTAACAGTTTTTTACCGTTGATTAATTTTCCTTTTTAAAAAAAAGAATCAAAATGTTTAAACGGAAAATTAGAATTGGGTCCATTTCACCGTTTACAATAAAAACCGACCAGTCCAGTCAGTCCACTAAATTCATGTCAAGATTTTTGTTAAGGCGATTTTTTTCAATTTCTACATCTTTTTTATAAAATTGATTTAATTTTTGTAAGATTTCTATATGATTTTTGTGAAGGACCAGGCCCGGTGTCCACATTTTTATGTGTAATGTTAACCGACCGCAGGTCGTGACAATGATACAATCCATCAGCACGACGGTGTCCCTGTGTTTTGTGGCTGCGCGAGTTCAGATTGGTGTCAACTTTTCCAAAGCCAGTGCCGAAGTCTTTTGAGTCGTTCCAACGCCACTCCATGAATCCCGGCACTTCTGAAGTTTCGGTGTCCGCACTCTGCAATGCTGCATCATTGGCTTTCTAGATCATAGGAGTAGATTTTACACAGTCAAGTCCGCGCCTTTGATCGTCACCTACTTCAGCAAAACCTAAGAACCGGTCGCGCGTGTAAACACCTGTAACGATGGCATGGGAAAAAGCCCAAGAGATCCGGCGAAAATGTGAACCCAACTTGTGTTTTCTCGGCGAAGAAACGGACCCGGTTTCGTCCATGGATCATCCAAGGCTGAGAAAGCTCAGCGTAATGCAAGGCGAGGCTTCAGTAAGTTTCCAAAAAAAATTTCGTATGTTTGCGTGGATGCCACCGAGGAAGCTTCCGTCTCGTTTCGGCAGCTGGTCGCCGACCCTCCCTTGCTCCTCGCTTCACGTCAGCTTTGTTGGCTGCGTCCACGACGACTCGTTCCAAACAGCAACGGTTTTTGTTTGTGATGTTTCTGTCCCTTCGATTTCGAGTCTGGAACTGGAAAAGGAAGCTCTTGTTTGTTCATGTTTTTTTTAAAAAAACTCTTGTGTGATGAATGATGGTACGCGATGAGAATTTGTCAAGTCGAGCTGTTGATTTGCTGTGCAATGGAAATCGGTTCCATATTGGAGTTTCAGCCGAAGATAACATTTCTTAGCGACTGCAGGCCAAGCATGATACTAACCAGGAAGAGGAACAAGTCTGGTTTTCTGCCACACTTTCAACAGCAAATCCTTGTCCACCATCTGGCATCGTTAACGCAGTACTACCCTCCAAAAGGCCCAAAAATAAGGGGAAAAAAAATACTCCGAATCCCCGTGAATCTCGACCGCGCAGATGTTAGACCCTAGGGAACGGATAAAACTGGTCCAGCTCCAGCTGTTGGGAGGCAGCTGGTTGCTTTGAATTCGAGGGCACGCAAGCGCGTGTTTTCCTCTGAAGAATTTGTTTGGTTTTGACGCCGTGCCAGCTTCACACAGGCACTCTATTCTTGCAAAGATATGAAACGGTGGCACGAGCACGACAGAAGATACTCCTAGCAACTTTCATCAAGACATAAAGAACAACACATGCGCATTGGATCGACAAATACTACTTATATGTACAGGGAATGTACAGAGCAACGGCTGACTTCTGTCTTAAGTTTCGGCACATGAAAAGGCCTCAGCATGTGCAGTGGAACCCCTCTCACTCCTGCGGCAGCTACTACTCCTCCAAAGCCTCCGCCTATAGCTTTGAAACACACAGGCACTGACAAAATGGCGTGCGGTATTTACTGAAGAAAAGGAACAAATAATCTGGAGCTAGTAGTATCTGATTCTAAGAATGGCTTAATTACACTTGAAGATTGCTTCGAACTCACACTTCGAGCTGAGTTATTTCGCAGAAAGTTGCTGATTGGCTCGATGCAGATGATCTGCACGAGCCTTCTCGCTCGATGGAGTAGGCGACGAGCAGCTTCACGACGTGCCTGAATCTCCTCCTGTACGTAGGGAACTTCGACATACTCCTTACAATTCCAACCAACCTGTTAGAGCAGCAGCATTATAAGAAAAACGTATAGGTAAGAAGGAGCGCTGTCAGTCTCGCAGGTAAGAAAAACGCAGGCGTTCTCATTGATACCACCTTCCATAGAACATCATTGACTAATTCTCAAAATCTATTGTTGCTTCTTCATGTTACTATAACAGAAACAATAAGGTGCCATCTCCTTAAGCAAGACATCAAAATTAATTGGAATCAATACTTTTATGGCCAGGTTAGGTACTTCACTGACGCAGTCATGTAGCAATGTATTACTAACTGAAAATACTGTTTCTGTTACGACAGATGTGATGGGTATATTGAAACGAACAGAAAGCATAGCAATAAGAAACAGCGTACCTTCTACTGATGGCCTGAATTTGTGCTGTCCTCACAGGGTCTTGGGGAATTGCGGCGCCATTATCCCACCCACTAGCGCTTGCGGGATTACCGATGAAAAGGGTCAGCTTCTCCAAGAATCTCACTTCTTCCTCTCTCATGCTGAGAGCCTGTATCTGCTCTTTCAGTACCAGCACAGGATGGAAGAACCAATCTAGCAACCGATCCTGGGGCCTGTTGTGCTGGTTAACCTCGACGCCATTCCCAAGCAACAGCCCTCCAGAACCGGCCCTAATTGATTGCATTACGCTCCTCAGCAAAGAATAAGAAGGTAGGCCCAGTCCTATTGTTTCAGGGCCACTTTCCTTTGGTTTTAACCAATCGGTCAGATCGATAGTTGTTATGACATTCAAATCCAAAAGATCCCTGCCCCTCTGTTCACATGACTTCATAATATTTTCCCATATCTGCGAAGCAAAGAGCTAAATTAGGACTTCAGACACAAGTCGCTTCAAAATGATATCTAGCGAGGCACAAAGCATGCTGTGTATCATATTATCTTCAGTAGACCATATGTCGAATTGTCAGAAACACATATTGCAGTGGATGTACCGAATTCCAGATTGTCCTTGTACACCTAATCATATATTTTCTTCTGAAATAAATACTGAGGTATCTCCATACATCTAATCATATTGGTCCACACATGCTATGTATCACACTAATAAAAGAATACTACCTATGGAGATTTAAATTGTCAAAAATACCTACACTTTTAACCTGGTTATTAGTAAGAATCAACTGTCATTCGGGTTAGGCTAGTGTAAGTTCTTTATGTTTTGCCAAAATGCAAGGTAAACTCCCATAGAAAAATGCATAAAAAGCTGCTTCGTTTGAAAGCTTCCTTTCATTGATGCACCATGATGTTGCTGCAGCTACAATTGCTCATCTAATCTACGATATCATCAATACAACAGTTAAAATTTTGCACCTGTATCTACTACTGTATGTCCATTCATTTATGCAATTTCCTCTATTAGAAACTAGCTCAGCTACCGAAGAAAGCCAAACAATAGCCACATATATTTGCCAATATTGTTCCCCACTTCACTGTTTAACAGGAGGATTCATTTATGTTATTACCTCAGTTGACAAAAGCAATGTACTACATTCCACATCAATGTGGTTCTTTAAGTATGGCGTGATCATGCTCCACATATAAATTTATATGCTACCGAAGAGAAAGGAATAGGCCCTAAGCTTTCAAGTAATCTACCCCCAAAGATCTAAATGTGTTTATTCTGAAAACAGGGGAAAACAATGAATGGTCCCACAATGGAAAACACATGTTGCTCCACTAAATTCCCAGTAGTACTGACATATATACCACCACGTCTCGAACCCACCATACACAGGGCATTTGCCAATTCATAGCTAGAGAAACTATTTAATGTGTTTTAATGGCCTCCATGCAGAGTGCAGATAAGGTAGGATTGTCAAGGAAATGAACTCATGAAAGGTACAGACCTGGACCATTTTCACTTCTTGTATAGCCTCCCTTACTGATCTTGCTGGAGCTAAATTTGGAACCAGCATTGCTGGTGCACTGGGACCGGTAGGATACTCAGCTCCTTTAACAGATATGTTCGTTCTGACTGAGAAATCTGTGGAGCTTGATGGTTTTCTCTTTCGGTAGGAAGGCCTGTCGAAAAAGAGAAGAAACAATCACAAAGTCAGGAAAATAAAGAGCATAACATAGTATGCAAAATTGAAACAATCAGAGAAATGCACTACTTTGGAAGAATCGTTCCTTCGCGGAGGTAAAGCCAGTCATTGGTATATTCATCAAACTCGGCAACCATGGCCACTACATAGGAAACCCCTCTTCGGAATGAGTTCTCCTGAAGTGGAAAGGCAAAAAAAAAAGTGAGCTTGTCATGCTATCTTTCGTGTGGAATAGCAATAATTCATCACTGGCAATGTACCAACCTGGTAGACAATGACTGCTCCATAAAGCCCCACGAAAATGCTAGAGACAATAGCTAACAGGACGCTCCCAACTACCACCAATGGCCAGAAAAGGATAGCTAGTCCAGCGATCGGCACGCAGACTGCTTCAAGGAACGGACCTTCGCGGCTTATAAGGTCATGAAGCAACCTCTGCCAGCCTTTGAAGAGCATATAGGGGCTCTTTACCAGCGCGATTACCGTGTAAAGGGGTATGTCCACAACTAACCCCAAGATACAAACAACAATACATGAGGGCACATCAAGCAACCTGCACAAATATTCAGTTCAACATTAAGCTTTGAGCAACTGTATGCAGTGCGTATTTTGCGACGATAATGATAAAGGATTCCTGCAGAATATACTTCACTGAGACACTAACAGTCTAACAAGGGACATGAGCACATGATGACATATTGTCCGAACAGGGTATCATATGACAAGTGGTGTAACACGTATGTCTCATGACAAACCTGTCCTTTTCAATGGAAGCACATCATTCACCTACTAAACCTTTAACAATCAAAGAGAGAGAAACTAGTAGGAGAAGCAATACCTTATCGAATGCGGCTCAACATTCTGAGAGCTCTCACGCAACTCCTTAAGGTAAACAGGGTACGAGTGGAAGCACAAGTCTGCGAAATCCCTGACAACCGTGCAGCTGCCCTTGATCGTCCCCCACGTTCCATCCTGTTCAGGACGAGAAATGTCAGTACCGTTTGGTTTCAACAGCACCGTGCAGGAGATGATCTAAAGCAGTGTCTCACCACAAGGCCATGCACGAACTTCTTCCGTTCGCTCTCCTGCCTGAATGCTTCGAAGGTGGAGATCCACGGCGTGAAGAAGCCGTACCCGAGAGCCACCAGCGCGCTGCCAAAGATGCCCAGCCCGAGCCAGAGGCCGAACAGAACCGGCAGCGCGATGAGCACGGCTAGCTTCAAGCCCAAGTTGATGCGGTCAGTCCTGGATTGGAAATGCAGAGCAGCAGTGATAAGTCAGACGGCGGAACCGATTCTTCTCGAAACATCATTTTTTTTTTAACTGGCAAGACATTAATTTTTGAAACTAACGAGAAACGAAAACCAGATGCCCTTCTAGTTGCTAAAGAGAAAATCAATTGGCTGGTGCAGCAAGAACCCTACGATGAAAGCTGCAATTGCAAAGCGGCTTACTTGATGAGTGAGTAGATTGTCCACCAGACGTGCGCCGGGAAGAGCAGGAGTATGACGCCGACGTTGCCTAGTATCATCAGCGCCGCCGCCACCGGTCCGACCACCATCGCTGCGCATCCATTCCCCAGCCACGAAAGGAAAAATGAGCAACCAAAGAACAGGACCCGAAAACACGCTCTTCTCTCAAGAAATTAACACGCGGATGGAAGGACGTGAGTACAAGAAAAGGCGCGCCTGAGCCTGACTACCTTTGATGCCACCGAGGAAGAAGGCGGCGCAGAAGGAGAAGACCACGTAGGCGGTCTGCAGCGAGTGCTGCATCGACGCCATGGGCTTCTCGTAGTTAGTCGCCACCCACGCCTTCACCGAGTCCATCGCTCGGTCGCCGCACCGTGGGCTGCCGCCGCCGCGCCTCCCTCACATCCACGGTCCCGCACGCCGCGCCCCACGAACGAACGGAAGCTACTACGCCTCCGTCGAGAATCAAGAAAAGGAAACGATCCCCCAACCCACTCCGCTCAGCTTTCGCACAACGGACGGAGAGCGCAAGGGGACGAAACGGAAAGAAGCGCCCGCCGGTCCTCGCTTTCCTTCGAGGGAATCCGCGACCACAAAGGCGACCGGGCGGCGCGGGAACGACTTGCGGCGCAAGCCGCGCCCTGGAACACCTCTTATTATACTCAACGGTGGCGGGTCAAACCGGCGGCCGCGCGCCCGCCTCGCGTTCTCGCGGGAGCAGCAGCAGAGGAGATCGGGTAGAGGGAGAAGAGAAAAGGGAAGAGAGAGAGAGAGAGAGAGAGAGAGAGAGAGAGAGGAGCCACAAGGCTCCGGGGTTTCGTTTTTTTTTTTTTTTTTTTTTTTTGCCGCAAGGGCGTTAGGAGTAACTGCCAGAAGCAAAGCCGCCATTTGTTTAGTCCGGGTTAGCTCCGCCCGCTCCGTGGGCCCGCCGCGTGGCTGACGGAGTTTGGCGAGGAGGCCGGTCAACGGGGCACCTTGGCGTTCTGGCGGGCGGTGTTTATCCGAACGCGTTGATTGAATTGACAGGCCTCCACTAATGATGCCTGTTAGGGATAAACTGCTGGCTCTTGCGTGTTGATGAAAGTGGCGAATGTCGTGATGCCACCTTTTTTTTGGGGGGGGGGGGGGGGGGTGATACGGTAACAAGCTCTTAGCATCCAGTTATAGGATGACCATGATCTCGTGGACCTTTTCTTGATACGAGCCGCGCTCCCACTCATAAGGCATGTTTACATAATTACCGAGTTTTGCCATGCTATAAGTATTGCGCATTAAAAGTTCGGTTAATGAAATTGGTTTTGTAAGTTTGGTAAATTTTGATATGGAAAATGAATTGGAAGTTTATTGAAAAATTGTAGCATGCTATAAATTCAACTTATAGCAATGATAAAAAATTATCAAAGTTATTGCGGCACCTAAAGTTTAGCAGCCATCCAAACATGCTTTATACTACTACTTATCTGGATTATATCATGGATCACGACTCAGTTTATAATTATTTATAGAACAACTGTTTAGTTGTGGCGCATAGTGGCTACTTTGTGATCCTTAATTTACATTCTTCCCAGTATAGCTGGCAGTATCACCTTTGGCTTGCATCCGGTTGTCATTCTTCGAGTTTGTTTTTGCTCCAAAGCAACCGTGCGTCGTGTGCACTCTCTGCCCGCCCGAGGTGGAGTACTCCGGGGCCAGAAACTTGGTCATTTGTCGATAGTACAGGCAGGTAAGCTCACTTGTGTTCGGGTAACGGCGTCAAGCGGTCCGTGTGGCTCGGCACCCCGGGTCCTCGGAGCCCGGTTTGTCTTGGCGCCACCGCCCTGCAAGTCCTCCGTCTGGCGCGTGTCAGCAGAGTACCAGGTGCTGGGCGCCCATGCTGCAGCCCTACGGCCTGACAGAGAGCTGACACGTGCATCGCCTTTTGGCACCGATCACTGTGTCATGAAACCTGTGGCTGGTAGTACTACCACCGGCCCAAAATATAAGTATTTTTATTTTTTATAAAAATTAAAATTTTTAATTTTAATTATTAATAATATAAAATTAATGATATTTTATTATATATAAATTATGTGACTGGATTTTTTATAAACAAACTTTCGTAATATATAATTATTTATATTAAAATTTTGACTTTAATTAAATTTGAAAATATTTATATTTGACGAGAGTACTTACGTAACGCTGTACTGCTGCTGCATGCCTCGATCGGGACGAAGACGGAGACGTCGTTGCCAACGAGTAAAATTGCTTGCTCCCTCGTTTCCAAATATAAGTAATTAAATTTTATTATTTTGATCACTAATAATTTATACTAGTTAATAATATTTTATCATATAAAAATTATATATTTTAAGATTTATCGTGATATAAGTTTGCATAAAAAAGTATATTTTTATATTAGAAATTATGTAATTTTTTTGATATTATTAGTAAAAGTTAAAACTTTATTAAAATTTAGAAATGTTTATATTTTGAAACGGATGTAGTATTTTCTCTATCTTTTTTATAAGTTGTTTTGTGTTTGCTAAAAATTAAGAAAAGTAAAAAAAGGTGAAGTATTTAAAAATGAGGAGGAAGAGAGATAGAGTGAAGATGTATTGAAAAGAGAAAAAGTTATCTAAAAAGAAAGAATGACTTATAATTTAGTAAATATTAAAAAGTCTAAAGTAACTTATAATTTGAGACGAAAACAGCAGGTGCTGCATGAAAGTTCTTTTTGATTTAGGTATTGGCTCGTGTGAAGGTGTCAAGCACCATCTTCGGGTTAGACATCTTATCATATAGAAGTACTTCTCCTATTTTTAAATTGATGTAGCTATTTACTTTTAATATTAGTTTTGATCATTTGTTTTATTTTAATAATAATAATAAATATTATATAGTATTTTGTTATAATTTGATTTATTACTATAGTTACTTGAATCATAACTTACACATTTAAACTAATTTTTTTAATAAGATAAATAGTCAAAGTTAATGTTAAAAATCAACGAGGATATTAATTTAAAAACGGAGGGAGTACTATTATTTCTTTAATAATGTGAATGATTAAAGTTAGTGTTAAAATTTAACGGTGATAATATCTTAAAATTCGGAGAGAGTGGTACTTAAGTAGAGCTGTACAAGTCAAGACCTTCGTTGGTTGGGAAATAGAGAAAAAAAAAATAGATAACGTTGCGTACGACAAGAAGGTATAACCACCGCAATCAGTTGACTGTCGAGATAACAACAAACTGCTCGGCTGCGCAAGGAATTAGCAGCCAAAGAAAGGCTAACGATAACGAACGATGCCCCTCTCCCTACGAAAGAGACCAAAACGGATAGAACCCTCTGAATTTTCTCCGGCTGCTGCTCACAAAAAATACTAGTAATTCGGGAGAAGTTTCTATGGAAACACCTAATGATTCGGTGTTCAGAAGCTTCGCATTGGCCGGCTGGCTGGCTGGCACGCCGGCCGCCTGCCTCTACTGACTTTTTTCCTCGGCTCGTCGGGGGATGATTGCGTTCGAGTTTCTCGTTAGCTTCTCCATCCGGCGACGTGCGACCGCAGGCCCGCGCGCGCAGTTCCTGCTCCGGGTTGACGCGCGTTACGCGGGTCGTTGGACATGCAGCCGCATCGTCGGGGTTCTGGGAGCAGGGTTCATGTAACCGCTAGCCAACCGTTTTCAGTAGAGCAAAAAAGAAGTCAACTATCGGGTAAAATTGATCGGTTTATTATTTTTTGTTAACATGGATGAAGCTAAATTACTTTAGCCAAATGCATTGGCACCAGGATCAGAAGCAAGTTGTAGTGATTAGCACCAGGATCAGAAGCATGTCAGTGGGCCTAGAAGCCGTCTACTGCGTAGATTCGAAATGAAGAACTTCCACTGATGAGTATTCTCTTCGTTTTTAAATTGATGTCGTTGATTTCTAACTTTAACTTTGATTATTCGTTTTATTCAAAAAAAAATTGATAAATATTATATATTTTGTTATTCGATGCAGTTCGTTCACCGGCTTGAACTCACAGATGAGAAAGAGCAGCAATCCTCACCGTCGCTCCTGGCGCTCTCGGAGTCACTGATCTAGTGGCACGACCTCCTCTCCCCTGAGCCTGCCAACGCCACAGCCGTCATGCTAATAGGCGTGCTTGGGCCTCGCTGTTGCTCACGCTCACCTTCTTCCCCATCTCTGCTGCCATTGTCAGGTACCTAGCCGAGTGCAGCTTGTATTTGTTCAACACCGTGATGTGCCGCAGCAGCATCTCGTACTAGCAGGGGCGAAGCTCAGTGGAGACCAACTTGGGCTCCCCCC
>BCLF01000006.1:892047-912618 GCA_001602275.1 Zoysia japonica | reverse complement strand
CCCCCCCCCCCCCACCACCCCCACCTTGTCCAAGACAAAAAAAATGCAAGGCTCAGGCATTCGCTATTGCTTCTAGCTCGCAGGCGACGGCAATTGATGGGAGAGTTTGTGTCGCTCGCTTCGATGCAACTCGTTCATCAGATGATAAGGAGCAGCAATCCTCACCGTCGCTCCCGATGCTCTCAGAGTCGCTGATCCAGTGGCACGACCTCCTCTCCCCTGAGCCTGCCAACGCCACGGCCGTCATGCTGATGGGCGTGCTTGCCTGGACCGGGCCTCGCTGCTGCTTGCGCTCACCTTCTTCCCCGTCTCTGCCACCACCGTCACGTACCCAGCCGAGTGCAGCTTGTACTTGTTCAGCACCGTTATGTGCCGCAGCAGCATCTCGTACTAGCAGGGGCGGAGCCCAGTGGAGACCATCTTGGGCTCCGCCCCTCCCCCTCTCCCCCTTTGTTCAAATTTAAAAATGGAACATGATCAAAGTTAATATTAAAAGTTATTATAGTTATTTAAATTATAACTTAAAATATTTAAACTAATTTTTTGAACAAAACGAATGATCAAAACTAATATTAAAAGTCAACAATGGAATCAGTTTAAAAAGGGCGAGAGTACTGGCTACTGCTTGCTGATGATGCGTGTGAGGTAGACCGGGTTAACGAAGGTTATTAAATGTTCCTGTGTGACGTCAAATAGCTGCCAGCCAAATGCTTAATTTTAAAGCATCACCGTGCTTGGAGCACAAGCAGTCCCAACTCGCAAGGACGTGTTTCTTCTGGTAACTGTAACACTAACAGGCAACTGTTATGCTCGATCGGTCTCCTCCAATCGTACTAGAACAAGGCTTTCATCAGAGGTGAGTCGCGACGCGACAGAAAGTAGTTTCAGGAACTAATTAGCAGCCGGCTTTCATCATCGATCGGCAACCTCCTCAGATCATATCCGCCGGGCCAGCGCAGAAACGGCGGCGTGATGAGTGGTGCCGGTCAGCATCTTCCCATGTCCGGCGGTTGGCTTGGCACGGGAAACCCGCGCGCCGTCATATGTTTGCGGAATTAAGCGTGCGTGCTTCTCGATCGACCGCGGTTGAATTTCCAGTGTTCTAGAATCGGATCAGATGTTGTCTTCCTGCCACGGATTCGCAAGCGCACCTCTTCGCACGCCGTGACGTCGTCGTGCCGGTCAGCAGCGACCGGAGGCCGGGAGACTGTGTTTCTGACGGGCCCGTGAAATCTATTTGTGTTGCCGAGTGCCGCGTGTACGTTACCCGGTGCCCGGTGGACGTGCAGGTACGGACTCTAGTACGTTATTACAGATGGCCATTTTTGTAGGGCAAGGTGATTAATGGTGACAGAACCGTACATGGCGCGTTTGTGCCGTGTCATTTTATGATACCGGATGTTGATCAGGCATGCAGGTCCAGAAACTTTAGGAACTTGAGTACTTGCATGCATCCAGGCCGCGTGTTCCCTCTGCGGAAGAACCAAAATCCGGGCCGTGCATGGTGCTAAGCTACCACGTTCCTGGGCCGCGAACCTCAGAACGAGACGACGGTCCCGCGTAGATTTGACATTGACTCGGCCAGCACCGCCCCCCGATTACATGCCCGGTGCTAAACTCCTTCCTCCGGTCTAAAATACTCCTTCAATTTCAAAAAAAGTGTTTTTTTTAAAATTTTCAAACATCTACTTTTGACCATTTATTTTATTAAAAAAATTATAAAAATATAATTTATTTTATTGTGAAATTATTCTTTATTAGAAATACTTCAAGCTTATCTTGTTTATTTTTTTATTTTTGTATTTTTTAATAAGACAAATGGTCAAACGTCGATTTAAAAAATCAAAAACATTATTTATTATGAGACGGAAGAGTATAATTTTAGATTTGGTCAAAATCAAATTTTTTCAATTTTAACTAATTATATCTACAAATTTAAATAATTTCTAATATAAAGAGTTACATGTTATGAAAATTTGTTTCATAAAGAATCTAGTAACATAATTTTATATATAATAAAAAATTATTAATTTTTTTATTATTAATAATTAAAATTAAAATAGTTTGACTTTAACTAAACTCAAAAATACTGACTTTCCTGGGCCGGGCCGCGAACCTCAGAACGAGACGACGATCCCGCGTAGATTTGACTTTGACTCGGCCGGCACCGCACCCAGCTATACGAAATCAAAGAGACTATAGTAGTTTACTCGGCCAGCCCCCGGGCGGCCGGCCTCGCTGGAGACACGGTACGTGGAGGCCATCTCTGATCCTTGCCACGCGGCTGGGTCAACGACACGACTCGCTCGTCCGCCGCGGCACGGCACGGCACGACGACGGCGACATCAAGCATAATATGCTTAGCGTGTGCGTGCCGACGTGCGACCTTCGGTTGGTGGGTGAAGTGGAGCAGAGGTAGAGCCCGCAGCTGGGCAGCTGCCACTGATCTCGATCTTCCGCGTGCGCGTTTGGTTGGCTCTGGTCCAAGACACGGGAGGCCGAAAGCTGGACGACTCGTGCCGATCTGCAGGTGGACCTGAGAAACTTCGAACGTGGAACCGGTACAGAGTGGGTACTGTAGTATTTCGTTGGCTCTGGTCCAAGACACTGACGGGGAGTCTGGGACGCCAGCCGCCAGAAGGCGAAAGCTACGTACACGACGCGCCGGACCGGAGAAACTTCTACCACGTGGAACCGGTACAGGTAGCGTCGCATAAAAGTCAAGCAACACGGGCGGGCGCGCGGGAGGACGAAGCGAAGCGCACGTTCGCCTTTCCGATCGACCGGATCGGTCGGGTGGGTTCGTGGGGCTGTCATGGGACTCATGGCTCGCGTAAAAGCACAGCCTGTGTCACGCTCATCGATCGATCAGACAGACAGACACGCGCCTTTTTTTCCACTAGCTGTTTTGTTGGCTCGTGATGACAGACAGACTGACAGACCACGGAGTTAGGCTTCAACTTTCAAACAAGTTGACGATCCACATGACCGCGCATGGACCTCGTTCATTCGTACACGTGATCCTTGTTACGAGTGCTGGGTGTCTAACGATGGAAAATTTACGACGCCTTGTAACATAGTACTCGTTGAATTGGTAGGTCTAATGGCGTACTCCTGCCAATATTTAGATGTCACAAGAAAATTAAAAAGAATAAAAATTATGTGGTACGAAAAAAACAGAAGAAAAAAGAGACAGGGGAAGAGATCCGATGAGAAAAAAAGAATGTGTATTACAAAGAGGTAAAGACTGCTATTTACCAACAAGTTTTGAATCCTACAATGTTTTTGATATTTAAATGTAAAAAAAGGAATAGTACTAAAAATAGCATACAATACTAAATGAGAGATATTACAATATTTGATGATCTAACTGTTAAAAATAGGAGTTACCTAGTCAAAGTTACCAAAATAGTGAACTCGGTAAAAAAAATGAGGGACTCAGTATTAAAAATAGTAGACTAACTATCAATTTTTAAAAATCAACAACTGAAATTAATGAAAGAGGTGAAGGTACCTCAAGTATCTGTCAAGCACCGTAGCATCTCTCATATTAAATGTAAGAATATCCATAGATCTTGTCATCACTGGTAATAAATAGTATTACAGAGCATCATACTTGCTTTTAATAAACATCTAAATGTATTTACATCTGAAATATCTTTGTCATAGGATGAAACTTGCTAGCTAATAGCCTTTCTTTCAGCGTGATAAAACTACTGCCATTAGCATAACTAAATTGCCGTACTGAGAGATTGATACATTGTTTAACCCTAATTTCACATATTCTAGCTTTATACACAGGTAGACCTGTTATATCCGTATGTAGTATTTGAAAAATAATTACTGATAAATATGCTGAGTAAAACATGCCCAAGATTTGTAGATAATTGTTTAACCTTTAATTTTACAGATTCTAGTTTTATACGCTTAAGATTTGTAGATAAATAGTTCCAGCGAATACGCTCAAAAAATGTGGATGGAGGAGGGTAAAAGAACTGAGGTAGTAGCAGCCTCACCCACCTCGCGGCCGGAACCACATGCCACCAATGGCCCTACATGTCGGCCACACATCACCTCGATCAGACGGCCGACACCGTAACGAACTGCCAGATCTGACGGCGCAGATTTGTTTCTGACCCGGTATATAAACAGCCTCACCCCACCCATGAGCTCCCTCTCTTTTCCGCCATCCACACCTCGCGAGCCTCCAACCCCAACCCCACGCGACCCTCCTCCTCGGCGGCGGCGGCGGCGATGCAGAATCAGATGGCGGCGACCACCACCGATTCCCAGGTGTCCGTGCCGCCTCAACACCCTCACCCCCACCCGCCACCGCAGCCCGCGCATCCGCACCACCACATGCCGCAGCCGCGGTGGGTCGTCATCCCGTACCCGCCGCCGCCGCCCATGGTGGCTGCTCCACCGCCGCCGCCGCAGTTCGCCAAGCACTTTTCCGCTGGACCGCCGCCTCCGCCCCCCGCCGCTAACGGGCGACGCACGCCGACCCCGCCGGCCGCCGGATCCGGGGGGAACGGTTGCGAGGAGAATAAGACGATTTGGGTCGGCGACCTCCAGTACTGGATGGACGAGAACTACCTCCACAGCTGCTTCGGACCTAGCGGCGAGGTTTGCGTTTTCTACGGATCCCGACTTTTCCGTACTAGATCTCACGAATATAGCTAGATTCGCCCACTTTCCTGTGATGATTGATGTAGAAGCTTAAAACTGCGCATACTTCTTGCTTTGTTGAAATAAATACTTGATATTCTAAGACCTAGACTGGAAAAGTTGCTTAAGGAGCCAACTTTAAGGCTCATCAATGAAATGCTTCTGTCTGTTTGCTCATTTATATCTCTTGTTTCGTTTGATAGAGCCACGTGACTGCTTAAAAATGCTCCTTTTTGCGTATCACACAAAATAATGGATTATCGTGTCCTATTGGAATTTGTGTATGAGGTGCCAAAATTGTCGACATCCTTGTTGGATTTGATTAGATATCTAATTTGGAGGAAATGGTCTTGATGTTTCATAATTTAATAAACATTTTGAGTAAGCTGTGCGAGTTGTTGCATTCTGCGGACACTCTGTTAGAAAAGTAACTGTTGGAGGATTTAAAGGAAGCTATAATTACTGCCTCAGCGAATTATCTTTTCTGGGGGTGTGGTCACTGATGTTGACTGGATGAGAAAAGATGTGTGTTTATAGAATCACTACAACGGGTACTGATAGAATGCTCCTTCAGGAACAGTATTGATTCCCAAAGCGACTTGTTTCCATGCTGTTCCGTACTAGCTAGTAGTTGCTGCCAGGCCTTTCTTTATAGGAGTACTATTTTGAAGTGGCAACTATGATAAATTTATTAAATGATGATCAATTAATATTTTGTTTTATTTTCATTCTGTTAGTGTGCATTTATGCTCTGAGAATAATCTGAATGGTAGTTTTACTGCATATTTATACCTTACCTTTTTTGTAGGTCATTACAATAAAAGTTATCCGCAATAGGCAAACTGGACAGTCAGAGGGGTATGGTTTTGTAGAGTTCTATTCTCATGCATCAGCAGAAAAAGCTCTCCAGAATTTTACTGGTCATGTGATGCCTAACGCTGATCGAGCTTTTAAGTTAAACTGGGCATCATATAGCATGGGTGAAAAGCGCTCCGTAGTGGTTTCTGATCACTCCATTTTTGTCGGTGATCTTGCTTCTGATGTTACTGATGAAATGTTGATGGAGCTTTTTGCTAGCAAGTACCAATCAGTTAAAGGAGCTAAAGTTATTATTGATGCGAACACAGGCCGTTCTAGAGGCTATGGGTTTGTAAGGTTTGGAGATGACAACGACAAATCTCATGCAATGACTGAAATGAATGGTGTATATTGCTCTACTAGGCCAATTCGTATAGGACCTGCAACTCCCAGGCGATCTTCAGGTATGCCATCTTTCATCCATTTGCAGTCTGAAGCTGTACACTTCTTTTCGATGGATCATAGATATGTAATATTCTGTAATATGAATGTTCCATCTCTTACTCAGTTTGACTCAATTTATGGAACATTGTCAGACCTGACTGTGGGAAAAGAAAAAAAACACATCTTCTGGTGTACATCTGAAAATGCTGATAGGGTTTAAAGATACAGTATTGATAAACTTGTTCACCGTATGACTTGAAGAATTATTCTTCTGTATGGCTTGTCACACATAAACTTGTCTATGGCCACATGTTGTAAAAATTGAGGTTTAGGAAATCCCCCCATCTCTCAGATGATGGCCTGATTTGCAGCCATGTTTTCCTAAACGGTTTTAAATGGGCGTTTAAACCCGTTTAAACTGTAAACGGAAGGTGACCGTTTAGGCCGTTTAAGCTGTTTAATCTCGTTTTGAGCTTGATTAAACCGGTTTAAACAGCCGTTTAAACTGAAAAAAAAAACCTAAACAGTGGGTCACCGTTTCACCACCGTTTACCGTTTAGGATTTCATGGTTTGCATCACTGGTCTTTGACTCTTTTCACACCTCCTTCCACTTTGCCCTAGGATGGGCATTCTAAAGATGCCACATCTTCATCATTTTGACTGTACAACCTGTTATTCCACAAGGCTCGGTGCTCTCACTTTTCTTTTCTCTGTAATCATAGAACCATATCTTTCACCAATTTGCTGCTCTGCTATTTATCTATAAACGCTTCTGTTATGCACCACACGTGTAACCTAGAGCACGTGTAACCTAGAGAAATATTGAATAGTATTGGGCAAATGAAACATAATTCATAAGAATTCCTGCACGCAGCTACCACTGCTTTCACTACCACCATGCCTCTAACAGTTCCTCCTTGAGTAGCTAGATTACTCTTTGATAGTTATTTCCTGCATGTTAATGTTCTGAGAGCATATAATGTATCTTGAAAACTTTTTGTAGAGGGTCTTTTGAGATTGCTTATATTCTTTTCGGAAATCAGTTTAGTATTGTTCACTCAGCTCTATGATTTGGTACTCAGGTGATTCTGGCTCTTCGACGCCTGGTCATTCAGATGGTGATTATTCTAACAGAACGGTGTGTGGTACAGGTTTTTTGTGCTATCGTTTACCTTCTAGTATGATAATTTCTAATATGTAGTAGTCAATCTGCTTCAGTTATATGTTGGTGGGCTCGACCAAAGTGTCAGTGAGGATGAACTTAGAAAAGCCTTTGCCAAGTATGGTGAAGTTGCCTCTGTAAAAATTCCTGTAGGAAAGCCGTGTGGCTTTGTTCAATTCATTAGCAGGTATGCACCTCAAGTATTTACCTGTTTTGCTGTTTATTTTCTCTGTAGCTTGCTTGAAGTGACATTTAAGCAATGCTACCCATCTCAGAGCTGATGCAGAAGAAGCACTACAAGGATTGAATGGATCAGTCATTGGAAAGCAGGCAGTCCGCATTTCATGGGGCCGCAGCGCATCGTATAAGCAGGTTTGTCATATGTGACATTATTGTTCACTTTCTTTTTGGGTGGTGGGGGTGATCGTTTTCTTATTTCATCAGTTTGCATTGTCCCAATCAATTTCTCAAATGCCTCTAGTTACATGTGCTAACTTGGCAACAATTCAGTAGTAAGTTATTAGACCTACTTTGGGTTGTGGGAGTTTTTCCCGAATCCTATGGTTTTTCCTATGAAATTGAACTGATTCATGTGCAATTCCCATACGATTCATGTGAAAAATCCTGCATTTCAAAGGAGCCCTAACTGTAAGCATGTAACTTTGCATTCATCACATGATATGCTCTTTCCCATTAAAGGCTACTTTGTAGTCTTTACATATATTTTTTTATGATTGACTACTAGCATCGTCATGCTGTATGCCGTAAATCTTCCATTATTTATTTTGATGGGATTTGTCAGTTCGGTTTTATCTAAAACATTACATTGCGACAAATATTAGGGTCTGTAAGGAAATCTTCAACAGCAGTTCATTACGCTCCCTTTTGTAGTTTTGTTGAGTTGGATGATTTTTAGTAAAGTTTTTTCAAGACTGAAAATATGTCTTTTGGACTTCTGAGAATGATCACCTTGGTAACCAAACAAAAAATGCTAAGCCATTATTGTTGTCCAGGAATGGGAATGATATTTCAATGGAAAAAATATTGAAATTTACATGATGGAGTGGATGGACACAACACATGTTTCTTCATTGTTTCTATTTGGTTGCCTTGTGTCCTGTATTCTTTTGATACTTGTATTTCATTTTTTGGAGGGTGTGTTGTACACCGAGAACTTTGCTGCTTGATTAAAAGAGTGGTGCCCACACCAATATTGCTTTGCTTGTCAAACATCTTCATTTTGCCCTCGATAGCATACATATATTCATATAGGTTTGCTCGTTATTTCCTATTCGAATCGCCCTTTGCATTTTGATCTTCTGCCAGAGTTATTGTTTCCCGTTTGTATGTTTACAAGCTTACAAATCCTGCCTACTGTGTTTCCAGTCAAGGGGTGGTGACTCCGGCAACCGAAGGAACAACATGTACTACGGCACACCGTTCTACGGCGGATACGGCTACGCCTCCCCGGTGCCACACCCTAACATGTACGCCGCTGCGTACGGATCCTACCCTTTCTACGGCAACCAGCAGATGGTGAGCTAGAGACAAGCTCTTACCCGTCCCCCCCATCCCCTCCGATGGGAAAACAGCACGGTTTTGGTCCGGTGAAACATACTAGCGTCAGGTGAGATGTCATAGAGTGTTGTCCTAAAAGTGGGTTGAGGTATGTCGAAGGACCTGTGCCTGTAACGCGCGCGTCAGCGAGAACTAGAGCACGAGGCTTGTAGAACACCAGGGAGTTGGAGTCGTCGGTATTCTTTCAAGAAATTTTGACTTGCTAATAAATTAAACTGTTGTTTGTGCGTCCATTTTTCCTAGCGATTGTACGCAGTATCTTCTTTCGTTTTTCGGTTTGCACATATCTGTATACTGCTGTCACCTATTAGCCTGGATGCAGGATTTCTTTGTCGGGATTGTTAGTTTGACAGTTGGGATGGGGCTTGCTAACCACACCGCCGGCAGCCGCCGCTTTCTACAGCAGCCGGTGATGTCCTCAGCGCTGCCTCTCCCTCCCGCTGCCGCCTTCACCAATCGCGCCGAGGTGTCCCTTCTGACCTGACCGAGTGGCTGCATCCTCATCCGCCTCCTTTTCATGGTCCTGCTCCTGCCTCTGCTCCGCCGGGGAGGCAGCTCTAGCACGGCGTCGAACCGTCCAGTTTGGTTCGGTTCTTCTCAGCCGATCGACACCTTCGACAACAATTTGTGGCTGCTGGCCGTGCAGCCAAACAGGCAAATGGCCACATGGCCGCCGCGCTTGCAGACCGGCGACGAGCGTTGCTGAGAAATTGTGCTGTTCCGGCCCTTGCTATTAACTCACCGGTAAGCTGGTAAGCAACGGTGCGCGCGGCAGTCAACACATCTGTCCATAAAGAAAAAAGTGCCCGCTTCGATGACATCATGGGCTATTAGACATTGCAGGCCACGTCCCAATGCAACGCGGAGCGGATCAAGCGAAGCGCTATTCTCCGGTTCACACCGCTTCACACGACGTCTCCAGCCAAATAATAACCAGATAACATAACATTAGCCTATCATCCCTATAGCACAGCAGCAAAGCTGTCTACTCGCTAGCTTTGGCTGCTTCTCTTAGCGCGCAAGGAAGACCTGAAGACAGCGAGGGTCCAGGTCTTCCATCGAAGTCGTGGCGTATCCCTTTGGGCGCGCTGTCCTGTACGGCATCACTTTTGGCTCCAAACCCCTGCCTTGAATGGGAACCGGTTCGGCTGAGCGTCACCGGCCGTAGCTCGTCCGTTCGTGGCTGCTCGTTCACTGGTGAGTGTTAGGGGAACTTGTTTTTTTTAATGGGCAAGGTACTTGATTTATTTTTTTCTTAGTTGCTTATTATGTGTCTACTTTCTCACTGATAAATGACCGATTTAGCTCTCTTTTAGATTGCTGAATATTTATAAAATTTTTATATAATTACTGTAAAAATCCTACCTTTCAAAGAATCCTTAAACAAGCGGAAGCACAGGTCGAGATAGGCCAGGAAAACAACTCCTCGATCGATACACTATGCCTGCACATGTAAAGCGTCGACGCTGACCTGGAGTCGGGCCGTGCCGGACGGAGCGAGCGACGTACGTGCCGTGTACATCAGAGGGCAGAGGACGATCGAGAGCATGATGGGTCATGGGTCCCTGGTGTATATAGAAGTCAGTGTTCTCCCCGGAACCCGACAAAACCGCGTTCACATCGGCATCTCTCTCTCTCGTCCTCGCCTCAGGCATAAATAGCGCGTCTCTCGTCTCGTTTTTCCACTCCCCGTGCCGCACGACGAAAGCTACCCGAGCCACCACCACAAACACGCAGCTAGCAGCGCACGGACTAGAGGATGCGAGTGACGCTTGCCATGGCTCCATTGTAGTAGCTCGGTCGAGGCGCTCTCTCGCCAGTTCACGCTCGAGAGCCTTCCGCCGGCGGGCCAGTGTCCAGTGATCGATCCTCTCCTGTCCGATACTCCGGGTGTCCCGGCCATGGCAACCTCCTCAGTATCATCACATCCCGACCGCGAGGAGGGCGCGGCGGCGGCGGCGTGCTGCATGTGCGGCGACCAGGGCCTGCCGCGCGAGCTGTTCCGCTGCAAGTCCTGCCGCGTCCGGTTGCAGCACAGCTACTGCAGCAACCTGTACCCGCGCGCCACCGCGTACACGCGCTGCAACTGGTGCCTCGTCTCGGAGCCTTCGCCACTGCCGCCGGTGGCCCAGGTCCGAGGAGTAGCGATCCACGCCACCAGCACATCCTCCTCCTCCTCGACGAAACGGAAGTCGGGGACGACGTCGACGGCCTCCGACGAGGAAGGGCGCAAGCGGTGCTCGTCGAGGAGGCCGCCCGCGGAGCTCGGTTCTTGTCCGGTGAAGAAGAAGTGCAAGGCGGCCGAGAGCGTGCCAGAGGACGCGGGAATGGAAGCAGGAAGCCGCGATGAGGCCGGCGAGAGCAAGGAGCGGATGCGTGCGGGTGAGGCGCGGCGGGTCAGGGTCAAGGTGCAGCGGTACAGGCTCCTGGCAGAGCTCATCAGCTGCTAGCTCATGGGTCATGGCAGTACGAGAGGCCGTAGAGATTACTCCACAGATGGGTCACTGTTTCTAATCTCGGAGTCATTGTTGTACATAGACCGAGTACTCCATGCAATAAGTGTGCACCTTGAACGTCGGCTCCAAGTTTTCTTAGAATCATTGAGCTTGCCCTGATCGTTGATCTCAGTAGTTGGTGTCGCGCGAATCATGATTAACTTCTCTCTCTCTAGAGCTAGCGGCTCCGTCGTCCGTCCATCAAGGTTTATAAAACCGGTCTGTTTTCACGGTTTTCGATAAAACAACCGGTTTTGTTTTAAATTTTTTAAAAAACTTGAAAATTTTAAAAAAAATTCGGAATACCAAAACCGGTCAGCTAACCGATGAAACCGGTGGGTTTCAAATTTTAAAATCTGAAATCGTAAAAACCGATTGACGAACCGATAAAACCGTAGCAGTTTGTTCCAATTTTAAATTTTCGATTTGAAGCGTTTTCCACCGATTTTTTTTTTCAGTTTTCACGATTTTTTATCAAACCAATCCCGACCGATTTTGCTGATTTAAACGAAATCATAAACTCTGCCGTCCATCCCTCAGTGGAGCTGTCGGGATCGCGTACCCCGGGTACCCAACAGGACGCGCTCGAACGAGGTCAGGGGTCGGGCGATCGCACGTTCCGACCCCCGACCCCGCCCCTAACGGCGATCTGCGACGGCCATGTCTTAGCCGCGCGAGCACGCGAAGACTCCATCTTCCGAAGGTCGACCCCCGGGGCGCGACCCCTGAAGGATAGGTACCGCGTTATGGTACATTTACTCTGATGGCCAACCGCCATCCGTCCTAACGGGACGAGACAAGATTCACTACGGCGACGACTGCCGGACAGGACGTAACATCACTGTAGCCGGCACAGTGGTGCCGGACGAGCATCGTAGTACCCGCCGCTGCGCACGACACGACGGGTCACGACTGGGCCTGGACAAAGCGAAATGATGGCAACGAAGACGGAAGGGCCCACCTGTCGGCGAGAGGACAGTATCATGTAGGACCCTCCACTTGTAACCCCCGGGTCCCCTCCTATATAAAGGGAGGCTCGTGGGGCGATGAAAGAGGGCTCAGTTGAACGCACTCGACTCTACACACAAAAAGACACGAACACAACAGCCTCAAACACACGAGAGACAACCGCGAGCTCTAGGGTCTTTGCACCCCTCGGAGCGAACACCCCCACTCGCCCACGTTTCGCATCCTCCCGCGAAGAGAGGATCCCGCCTTTGTAACATTATCATCGAGATAATCCGCTCCCTGGACGTAGAGTGTTACACCGCTCGAGGTGGGCCGAACCAGGTTAAAGTCTTCTTGAGTCTGCCTTAGACTAGGCCATATCGAATCCAAAGGCACACCACCCTCCACGATTGTATATTTACTGTGCCGGTGGTCAGAACGCCGACAGTTGGCGCGCCAGGTAGGGGCCCTCTCTTTTTAGTGTGCTCGCTTCGGTTTTTCGATGGCTTCCTACTGTGCTGTCGTGGGAGACAGCTCGGCCTCCCACCGCTCTGGGGACTTCACGGCCGCTGAGGAAGGCCGGTCTTGGCAAGTCCCCACCTTCGCCTCTGGGTAGGCTTTTCGCTTCGGGTGCCTGGACTTCGTCACGAACGAAGGCGGCGAACTCCGCCTCCAGGCCCCATGCGAGAGGCGCCCTCGTTGGTGGCCCCGGAGTCACCTCACCTTGGGGCATGATCCGTTGAGGGAGTGCCTCACTCTCCACGCCCCAAAGGGCGCGGAGCCGACGACACCTGGCAATACGCCGCCGGCCGCCAACCTGTCCCTGCGCCCCACGGTGGACGCCGCCGGCCAAGCCTGGCCGCCCTCAGGACGCACTGACAGCCCCGAGCCTAGGGGTAAGGCACCAGCCGGGCCCAGTGACGCGACGCGAGCTCGGGGACGGTCCACCTACCAACAGCTCGCAGCTGGGGGGGCGCCGACCTTCCACACCCCGCTCGAGAACCTCGCGGCGACAGCGTGCATCCTCAACGAGACCGCTGCCCCCGAGGATCCAGCGCTGAGAGAGGTGTACGACCGCGTACGCTTCTACCTTGGCAGCGCGCTTCAGCGACCAGAGGCGTCTCTCCGACCCCAGCAGTCGGAGACGAAAAGCAACCGCCGGTCCCAGGATCGGCGGAGCTCGGCGCGCGACAGCCTAGTCGAGGAGCGGAACCCTCGACGCCAAGCGGGGTCGGTCCTCCCCAGACTCAGCTCCAACCTCGACATCCGCGGCACCATCGACGCCAGACGCCAGGCGAAGAGCGAGCTCCGCGCCGAATCTCGCCGGAGGCGCTCCCACGACCGCTATTACCGACGCGGCTCCCTCGATTCCAGGAGCCCAAGTCCTGAGGGGGTCGGACCCTGAGCGTTCGGATCGCTCATCCGGCACGCGAAATTTCCGCAGAGATTTCGCGCTCCGACCACCATCGGCCGCTACAACGGGGAGACAAACCCCGTCCACTGGCTCGAGGATTACCGCCTTGCCTGCAGGACTGGAGGGGCGGACGACCTGTTCGCCATCCAGTACTTGCCGCTCTTCCACACCGACTCAGCTCGAGGGTGGCTCGAACACCTCCCCGAGGGCTGCTTCCAAGACTGGAGCGACCTGCGCCGAATCTTCGTCGGCAACTTCCAAGGGACTTACACGCGTCCAGGTAACTTCTGGGACCTCAAGAATTGCAAGCAGGGGCCCGGCGAGTCGCTCCGGGAGTACATCCAGCGCTTTTCACAAAAGCGCAACGAGCTCCCCAGCGTCAGCGACGCCGATGTCATCAACGCCTTCACCTGCGGCACGACATCCAAGGCGCTCGTCCACAAGTTGGGCCGGAGGAACCCTCGGACAGCCCGGGACCTCCTCGACATCGCCACAACCTTCGCCACTGGAGAGGAGGCCGTGCAGGCCAACTTCGTCCGAGGTCGAGCAAAGGACGAAAGGTCGGGGAACGACCGACGGGGAGACCGACCCTCCGACCGGTCCGCGGACCGCCGCAACGAGCGGGGCGGCGGCAGCTTGAGCCGCAAGGGCAAGGGTCGGCGCAACGATGACGACCTCGTGGCCGCCGCGGACCACCCCGCCCGACCTCCGACCAAAAAACCGGCTAACCACGACGGCCACTTCGACAAGATGCTCGACCGGCCCTGCCCCAACCATTCCATGCCGGTCAAGCACACCCTCCGGAATTGTCACCTAGCAAGAAGGTTTTTCAGGAGCGGACCCCAGGCCGATTCCTCGGCGGCCAAGACCAACCCTCAGGTCAAGAGCGCCGAGGAAGGCGAGGGAACGGTTTTACCCGAGCCAGAGGACTGCCTCATGATCTTTGGCGGCCCCGCGGCCTACTGCGAATCCCGTGGCCGCCAGAAGAGGACATGGCGCGAGGTCCACGCTGTCAACCTTACGGTCCCCCGCTATCTCAAGTGGTCTGAGGCCCCGATCACCTTCGACCGGGCCGACCACCCGGACCACGTTCCGCAGCCCGGGCGCCTTCCGTTGGTGCTCGATCCCATCGTCGGCTCCGTGCGCCTGTCGAAGGTGTTCATGGACGGAGGGAGCGCCCTCAACATACTCTATGCCGACGCCTTCAGGGCAATGAAGCTGACGGAGGCCGACCTCCGTCCGACCCACGCTCTGTTTCACAGAGTCGTCCCCGGGGGCTACGCGACGCCCCTCGGCCAGATCACGCTCCCAGTCACATTCGGTGACCGGAGCAATTTCCGGACCGAGTCGCTCACCTTCGAGGTGGTCGACTTCACCGGTGCCTACCACGCCATCCTGGGCCGGCCATGCTACGCGAAGTTTATGGCCATCCTCAACTACGTCTACCAGAAGCTGAAGATGCCCGGGCCGAAGGGCATCGTCACGGTCTCGTCGCGCTTCCAACGCGCCCCGGCTTGTGAGCAGGAGAGCTTCGAGCTGGCCGCCGCTAAATCGGGCCCAGCCCGGCTGGACGCAATCCGCAAAACAGAAGGGCCAGATCCAACGCTCCACTCCAAGCCCGAGTCGTCAACATCCTTCAAACCTGCCGACGACTGCAAGGATGTCGCTCTCGACCCCGCCGACCCCTCTAGGAAAGCCAGGGTCAGGACAGCGCTTTTTGGCGAATAGAAAAGCGCGCTCGTCGACTTCCTCATCCGGAATCGGGACGTCTTCGCCTGGGCACTGTCGGACATGCCCGGCATCCCGAGAGAAGTCGCCGAGCACTCCCTCGGCATCATCACGGGCTCTCGGCCCATCAAGCAGCGGCTCCGGCGTTTCGACGACGAGAAGCGCCGAGCCATCGGGGAAGAATTGACGAAGCTCCTGGAGGCTAAGTTCATTCAAGAGGTTTACCACCCCGAGTGGTTAGCCAACCCTGTAATGGTGAGAAAGAAGACCGGGCAATAGAGGATGTGCGTTGACTACATGAGTCTCAACAAGGCCTGCCCGAAGGACTCTTTCCCACTCCCGCGCATCGACCAGGTGATGGACTCGACCGCCGGGTGCGAAACCCTGAGCTTCCTCGACGCCTATTCTGGGTATCACCAGATCTCTATGCGCGAATCCGACCGGCCGGCCACATCCTTCATCACGCCCTTCGGATCCTTCTGCTACATCACCATGCCATTCGGGCTCAAGAACGCGGGGGCCACATACCAGCGCTGCATGCAGAAGTGCTTCCACGACCAGCTGGGTCGGAATCTGGAGGTCTACGTCGATGACATCGTCGTCAAGACCCGACGGACCTCCGACCTCATCCAGGACCTGGAAGAGGCATTCGCCAACCTCCGGCGCTACCGGATCAAGCTGAATCCCGAAAAATGCGTTTTTAGGGTCCCCTCGGGCAAGCTGCTCGGCTTCGTCATCTCCGAGCGAGGGATCGAAGCGAACCTCGAGAAGATCTCCGCGATCCTCAAACTCGGGCCGATCGGCAACGTAAAAGGTGTCCAGAAGCTGACCGGATGCTTGGCGGCCATTAGCCGCTTCATCTCAAGACTTGGCGAGAAAGCGATGCCCTTCTATCGGCTGCTACGAAAAACGGAGCGATTCACCTGGACCACCGAGGCCCAGGAGGCCTTTGACCTGCTCAAGGCCCTGCTTTCATCGCCGCCGGTGCTCACGTCCCCGACCCAAGGCGAGGTCCTCCTCTACATCGCAGTGACCTCGAAAGTCGTCAGCACCGTCCTCGTCGTCGAGCGAAACGAGGAGGGTCGGGCTCTGACTGTTCAGCGGCATGTCTACTTCGTCAGCGAGGTATTGGCCGACGCCAAGACTCGGTACACCCAGGTGGAGAAGCTGATCTACGCCGTCCTCATCACGAGCCGCAAGCTGCGCCACTACTTCACGAGCCATCCCGTCCACGTCGTCACCAGCTTCCCCCTCGGGGAGATCGTCGGTGCCAAGGACGCAATCGGGCGCCTTGCCACGTGGGCCATGGAACTCCTGGAGCTCGACATCGCTTTTACCTCGCGGCAGGCCATCAAGTCCCAGGTCCTGGCCGACTTCGTCGCCGAATGGACCGAAGCTCAAGAGCCGTCAGCCTCCGACAGCGTCGAGTACTGGACCATGTACTTCGACGGCTCCGGCATGCTCAAGGGCGCGGGGGATGGGGTCGTCCTGATCTCCCCAAAGGGAGACAGGTTCCGATACGTGCTACAGTTGCAGTTTCGAGCCTCCAACAACGCGGCCGAATACGAGGCGCTCCTCCACAGCCTACGAATGGCCACCACCCTCGGCGTTCGGCGCCTCTACGTCAAAGGCGACTCCGAACTGGTCATCAGCCAAGTCATGAAGGCTTCCAGCTGCCGAGATACTAAGATGGAAGCCTACTGCCAAGAAGTTCGCAAGCTCGAAGACAAGTTCGATAGACTCGAGCTCCATCACGTTCTACGTCGGGACAACGAAGCCGCAGACGCCCTCGCCAAGATGGGCTCGGAACGCCAGACGGTCCCCGACGGCATCTTCCTCGAAGTCCTCACCAAACCCTTCATCAGGATCACGGAGGGGCCGCTCGCCGAAGGTCCGCGCGACGAGCCGACCCTCGGGCCAGGGGCATAGATGATGGCGGTCGCCCCCGATTGGTCTCGCCACATCCTCGCTTACCTTCAAGACGGCACTCTCCCGACCGACCCTGACGAAGCCAGGAAAGTCACGCGACAGGCCAAGGCATACATCATCTCGGACGACGAGCTCTACAAGCGATGCCCGAGTGGTATACTGCAACGCTGCATCCCTCAGGAGCAGGGCATGCACCTGCTCGACGATATCCACTTCGGCATTTGTGGTCATCATGCCGGGCCCCGAACCCTCCTCGGCAAGGCTTTTCGACAAGGCTTCTACTGGCCAACGGCCGTGGCCGACGCCCAAAAGCTCGTTCGAGCTAGCCAAGGCTGCCAGTTCTATGCCCGGCAGACGCACCTGCCGGCACAAGAGCTCCAGACGATCCCGATCGCCTGACCCTTAGTCGTCTGGGGGCTCGACATCCTCGAACCATTCAAGAGAGCGCCCGGCGGCTTCACCCATCTCTTCATCACCATTGACAAGTTCACCAAGTGGATTGAAGCCGAGCCGGTGCCCAACATCACTTCAACCCGGGCGGTCGGGTTTATCCGCAACATCATATGTCGGTTCGGGGTCCCAAACACCAAAATCACCGACAACGGCACGCAGTTCACCGGTCGGCAATTCCGGGAATTCTGCGACGAATATCACATTCGCCTGGACTTCGCCTCCGTGGCGCACCCAAGAACGAATGGGCAAGTCGAACGGGCCAATGGGATGATACTCTAAGGCCTGAAGCCACGGATTTACGACTCCGTCAGAAAGGCAGCGGGACGATGGGTGAACGAACTCCCATCGGTCCTCTAGGGTCTGCGAACGACCCCCAACAGAACCACCGGGTTCACGCCATTCTTCATGACATTCGGGGCAGAAGCGATGCTGCCAACCGACCTCGACTACGACTCTCCGCGAGTCCGAGCCTACGATGAGGAAAGATCGCAGGCCGCATTGCAGGACAGCCTCGACCAGCTGCAAGAGGCGCGCGAGGTCGCTATCCTACACTCTGCCAAGTACCAACAGAGTCTACGGCGACTGCACGCTCGGCGCGTCAGAGGTCGGGCGCTCAACGTAGAAGACGTCGTGCTGAGAAGGGTGCAAACGAAAGCTGACCAGTACAAATTGTCGCCCCCTTGGGAGGGACCCTTTGTAGTCAAGCACGTCCTACGACCCGGTGCTTACAAGTTGGCAACCGAGGACGGTCGGGAGCTTGCGAACGCGTGGAATATCGAGAACCTCCGACGGTTCTACACCTAATAAAAACAGCTAAGTTCTTGTAACCTCTCTTTTTTGTATTGGGGTGCGAGCCCTGGCCGTCCCGGCCACTCCCCGCACCCGGGGGCTACTTACCCGCACCCTATTCGGTGTCGAAATGATCGACCTCGTTTTTCGCTCGTCATTTATCGAATTTTTGCGCCGGGGCGCCGCTCCCCGTTAACTCGTCACGTCTGTTCCTCCTTTTTGTTTCCTCGGGGTCGGATCCCCGACCCGCGCTAAGCCCGCGGGTGACCCTCAAATGACACCTCGCACGCATTTTTCGTTCGAAGCCTTCCTGTGGCTAAACTATCTACGAATCGGGAGCTGATGATGCTCTACGGCTGTATCGGGCCCGACACCTGACCCTACGAGCTATACTCGGCCCATTCGTTTGGTTGACGCCGGACGGGGCGCGAAAAACAGGCGCAGCATGCGAAGGAGGGTCGGAAACCCACATTCAAACTCTTCTCGAACAATATTGTTTGAATGATACTCTTTATTCACACAATGACACTTTACATATTTGGACCTATACATAGGGAAACGGCCCGAATCGCTCGGATAGGAAGTCCTCCGTCTTGAAGTCGGCAACGGCCTTCGCCCCCGGCTCTAGCGTCTCCACCGCGATCGCGTCCAGCTGCTCGTACGAGTAGCCCGACGCGAAGCCCTCGACGACTCTGCCGAGGTCCGCGTCCGGATAATGGGAGCGGACCAGGGCCAAGGCTGTCGAGGACCCGTCCTCCAGCGCCCTCATCACGACATTAGAGACGGTCTCCGGGAGTTGCCACAGAGCGTGCGCGACGACCGCCGTCGAGACGGAGTCCGGCGCTCCGGAGGATAACCTCCCGATAAGGTTCAGACCCGCCGACCTCAGGGCCTGAACCTCGCCCGCCAATCCTGCACTCGAAACGTTAGAAGACCGGTGGTGACCAGAGCAAACAGGGAGGGACCAACCCTTACCATCCCACTCCTTCGCGGCAGCCTCCGCCGCCTGCCTTGCCCGATCGAGGCTCTTCCGCAGGCGCTCGTTCCGGACTTGGGCCGTCGAGAGCTCCTCGTGGACCTTGGCGGCCTCTTCACGCGTCTGGCCAAGGTCCGCCACCGCCTGCTCGATCTCGGACTGGAGCACCACCCGCTCCGACTTCAAGAGGTCAACCTGCTCGAAGGCACGGTCGCGCTCCTCCTTCGTCAAGCGCAGCGCAAACTCCAGGGTCGAGCGGGCCCCCTCGACGTGTTGGTGGAGAAGCCCGAGCCGCCGCATCTCGATCTCGTGCTCCAACGCTTGGCGACGAAGCCCTGCAAAAGGACAAATCAGAGTCCGACCCAAAAGCCGGAAAATCCGCAACAACTTATCGGCGACCGTGAGCTTGGCCTGCCCGAGGGCCGCCGCGGTCCGAGTTGCCCGAGCCTCGGACGCCGCCGCCTCGGCACGCGCCTTGTTCGCCTCCTCAAGGGCGACGCGAGCCGACTCCCACGCAGCAAGGAGCTGCGACTTTAAGTCAGCTGCAGCCTCCCCCGACTCGACCCGCGCTTTCGCCAGCTCTTCCTTGAGGCCGTCGACCTCGGCTTGGGCAACGAACCCGCGCGGTGGCCGAGAATCGGAAAAATGTAAGCCGAGAACCGGACTCGAGCCTACCCGGTACTCGACGAGGTGGTCTTCATCGTAGATGGCGCCGACCTCCTCAGCGACCCCCAACAGCTGGCGGAGGCCGGCGACCAGCCGCATGCTGAGGGCTCGGGCACCTCCCACCCGATCCATCAAATAGCCGAAGCCATCGATCGCCCCCTCGAGTGGGAGGGGCCCTCGCTCGGGAACCTCCCAGGTGGCAGTCGGCGCCACCAGTCCGTGCGCCTCAACGGCGGCCCCGGCGTCACCACTCGGACCAGTGGAGCCCGACGCTCCGACGACCTCAGGTAGTTTGCCAAGAGCCGTCTCGCTTAGGACACGCCGGACCGTGGGCTCGCCCGAAGGCGGCGAGACCGCCGCGCCCTCCAAAGACGCCGTTGTCAATGGCGGCGCCGGCGGCTCCGTCTCTTCTTCCTCAGCGACAGGCGACGAGGGCGAGTCTGCCTTTTCGGCCACCTCCGACGTTGGGAGAGCGGCACCCTCGGCCTCCGCGCCCGTGGGCTCCGGGCTTCCACGGACCGC
>BCLF01000006.1:867613-887715 GCA_001602275.1 Zoysia japonica | reverse complement strand
GGGGGGGGGGGGGGGGGGGGGGGGCGCTCTGAGCAAGCGAGCATCGCCCTTGGCTATGCTCACTTGCGATCGCCAGAGGCCGGCCATCTCATCTTGATCGCAGTTCGCCGTCGAGTTGAATTTGCCGTCACGAGATGGGCTATGGACCTCAAGTTCGCTGCTGGGTTCCTACTAGGCTAAACAGCCCGGACAACCGTGCGTTTTGGGCCCAATAACCTTTCGCGGCCTAGTCCCGCTGTGCCACGACTTTGACGTTGGAGCACGTGGGTTTGGATCGTCGTAGCCCTAGAATTTGAATTTGAGCTTTTCAAAATCCTGGGACGACGCTAATGTCTTTCACGCAGAGACCATTACCAAACCATCATTCCTTCCGCGTAATGCTCGTTTCATCGGTGACCGTCTGTTTTTACCGTTGTTTCCAGCTGCTACTACTGAAGACTATTTTGAAACGTGAGATTTTTATAAAAAATATACAAAATTTTTATAAAAATCAGTTTAATTTTAAAAAAAATACAGAAATAATTTTTTTTTTGAGGCCTGACTGTGCGGCGGCAACCTAACCCACCTGCCAAGCACCTGGCGGCAAAAGCCGGCCACTGGCCAGACCGCGACGGGACCAGCGCCACCCAGCCGTGCGAACCACCTTCCCGCTCCCGCGGGCCTGGGCTCCCGGTGAACGTGGACGTCCGTCAACTCCGAGGCCCTGTGGCGGCGGCGCCACCACGACACCACCGCAGCGTCGGACTCCCGCACGACAGGGACGCTCCAGCCGGGCGGACAACCCATCAACACGCGGTCCACGCCTCAACCGCACGCGCAAAACGGGGGGACGCCATTCATAACCAGACGCGCGCGCAGGGTGGCTCCGGGGACGCCATTCATAACCAGACGCGCGCGCCGGGCGGCCACCTCGTCTCGTGCGATCCGCTCCCCCGCTCTCGCGTCGCGTTGTTGTCTTGCTTGGACTCTCATCGGCCGCTCGCGAGTTCTCCGGGATCATGGGAAGCCTGGGAGGCGACGGGGAGCTAGGGCAGGGGCGGGGGGCGCTGGGTCCCCGGCGGCCGCGGTTCCTCTGCCTGCACGGCTTCCGCACCAGCGCGGCGATCATGCAGAAGCAGGTGCTCGGCAAGTGGCCCGCCGACGTCACGGCGCGCCTTGACCTCGTCTTCGCCGACGCGCCCTTCCCCGCCGAGGGCAAGTCCGACGTCGAGGGGATCTTCGACCCGCCGTACTACGAGTGGTTCCAGTTCAACAAGGTCCGCCATTGCTCCTCCCGTCCCATCCGTCTGGCCTCGCCGAAATTCCTTTCCTCCGTGTATTAATATTCTTTTCGTTGTTGGAATTAAACAGGCTTTTACCGAGTACAAGAATTTCGACAAGTGCCTGGCTTCCATTGAAGAGCTGATGATCAAAGACGGCCCCTTTGACGGGTTGATGGGTTTCTCTCAGGTACGTAGCCGTAGATCTCTGCTTGCGATTATCAGTCTCCCTAAAATTGCACGTTGATAAACCGATCCTCCATTGACGATTGTGAATTCTGATGCTTACTGATATCAGGGTGCCATTCTGTCTGCGGCGTTACCAGGCCTCCAAGCACAGGTAAGGCACTATTGCTCATGCTAATATCATTAGGCCCAGCTATTAAGCTCTGTTCTTACGGATAGCCACGGCTTTTGCTAACCTGTGTATTGTGTCTTCGTTGCAGGGAGTTGCCCTGACTAGAGTTCCCAAGATCAAGTACCTGATAATCATCGGTGGCGCCAAGTTCCGTTCGCCGACGGTGGCCGAGAAGGCGTACGCCAACAAGATCACGTGCCCTTCGCTCCACTTCATAGGTACTTCCATATCTTTATATTAGTCCATTGTTATGCATTCTCAGACTCTCAGTTAATTAGTTGGTTGCTTCGTCCTTGGTTAATTCCATCACTACATTTTTTTTAGAAAAAGGAATATATTGATATTCCAGCCTCAACATCAAAAAGATGCATATAGCTATAGTTCTTACAAAAAGAGATGCTCCATTCCAGATCGCAAATATGCTCCATTCCATCACTATATAAGATTCTTGTTCACAAAGAAGTTGACTTGTCTGTTGACGTTCCAAGCAACCACGTTGTCCAATTCACCGGTCATTCCAATTCGTTAAGCATTTCAGAAGATTTATAGGTCAATCAGTGGTTGAACAGTTTTTAATGTTCTGCTATGCTACGCAGGTGACAACGACTTCCTGAAAAATCATGGTGAAGCGCTCATAGAATCATGCGTGGATCCATTCGTCATTCGTCACCCAAAGGGCCACACGGTTCCAAGGCTCGGTAAGCTCCTCTGTTCTAACAGCTCCTGATGTTATTGACGAGCGTATATAGCTAGAAAATTGTAGTGCTTCGCGAAGTCATAAACAAGCGGTTGAAATAAAACAAACTCCGTTGTCCCTCTTCTTCAGGCGTCCGGGGCGTTTGTTGAAATACTTAGCAAATCATCTAGTTTGTTGCCTCGGTCTGAACACCAATCTGCCAAACTAACCAGAGTTTATTCCCTCTCTGCAGATGACAAGAGCCTTCAAGTCATGCTCAGTTTCCTCGAGAAGATGGAGAAAGAGATATCTGAGTATCCATCCACCGATGTTGACGAAAAAGAAGTCTGTGATAGGACTATAGGTCATGTATGTGTCTGAATACCGAAGGTGTATTCATATTGTAGAATAAACCTATACAGTTGAGTCTGTAACCTCGTTATTTATGAGGCATGGATGTTCTATACCTTGGTTCAAAAATTAGAATAACCACTATGTACCTTCATCTACTGAAATATGAGTATTTTTTATGTCTGCAATACGAACAGTGAAATGTAAAGATGAAAAATCTGCCTCCAGTGCATGGATAAAACAGTGGATCTTACCAACTACTAGAAGGAATCACAGAAATCCAATTGCTGATCCACTCTATATTTCTGATAATAAAAGAGCAGCAATACAATTCAAGTCTGCAGACAAACAACTGTAGCATAACGCAAGGCCGATATTCGCATATGACAATATGAAGGCAGGAAGAGAAACGTATTATTCTTAAGACGAACAGCTGTAGCATAGCGAATTATTCTGAAGACAATTCGATAAGGAGAAGTTAATTTCTACGACCATTCGAAAGCGATGGCTAAATGTCGCAGAGAAACGTAGCGTTCGGCCACCGAGCAAACCACGGCACCAGGCATCAGCTGAGCCCGTGATCAAGAATGCGCCAAAGCCTCCTGCATTAATACGGTTGTTGGGAGCTGTCCGTCGTGAGCCACAGATCAATACTACGCTCTCTTGGTTCGTTACTTCGTTGTTGACTAATTATGGTTTGATGCATCGGTCCATCCTCCAGAATTATTAGTCGGCAAGCACACGTCCCGCTCGACGTGCCTGCCCACACCGGCTTAAACAAGAACACGAATCGATCGACGAATCATGATTACGGAGGAGTAGCTATCAATCACGTGCGCAACGAGGCAATAGCAGATCGTCGCCCGCCGCGGCGCCGTTGTCCTCAATTCGGCATGGCATCCAGCGCTTCCCCGTCCGCTAAGCACCTTCGCCACCGCGTCGGCCACGTGCTACCGTTGGACGACGGCTGCGGCGCCGTCCGCCTGTGGCAGGCTCTGCTGTCTGGGCCGCGGCGTAAGGACTTCCGAAGCCAATGTGTCGAGACGTCCGCGGCTCTTGCCACGGCGTGACGACGCGCGGCTGCTTCTGCCGCTCCGTGCGGTCGCGTCGTGCGGCCGGCGAGGACGAACGGAGAGCGAGAGGGAGGGCATCAGCGCCCGCGCCCGCGGTTCCTGTGCCTCCACGGGTTCCGCACCAACGGGGAGATCATGCAGCTGCAGGTGACGACGGGCAGGTAGCTCAAGGCCCGTTGAGGTCACGTCTTGCATGGACCTCGTCTTCCCCAACGTGCCGTTCCCAGCGGGCGGCACGTCCTCCGCTGCCGGAGGATCTCTCTCTCTCTCTCTCCATCGCTGCCGAGCGATCCAGATCCGGGTCAGACCTTCATCCCCACATGGCCGCCGACAGCTCGGCCTCGAACCTGCACCGGTCGTGCTCGTCGGACACGGCGCTCAGCCTTTCCTTGGTGGCGGCCAGCTCCCAGCGCAGGCGCTCGGCCTCGGCACTGGCGTCCTCGAGCTCGGCCTGCACCTCGGAGAAGCAGAGCTTGACCTGCCTGGCCTCCATGGTGATGTCAGAGAGAGAGAGCGCGGCGGAGAGGTCGTCGACGGCCTTGGGAGTTGGGGCTCCTATCCTCGCCCTACACCGCCGTCCGGAGCTCTCTTTGCAACCCTTATCTCCTCGTACGTGCCGCCGAACACGAGGTCCTTGATGCTCCTCTGCTCCACGTCGTCGCGGCGAGCCTCAAAGCTTTTGTTGGCCTGCTGCAGCGGCGCGGTCTGGAGCCAAATCTTGGTCTGCTCGATCTAGTTTATTTATGCCATCAAGAGTAACGAAGAACAGTATAAGCTAAAAATATACTGATTCAGCTTAACTTTTGTTCATTCGACCATGCCTAGCAGGCTAGCAACAACTACAAAGCATCATATCAGTTTAGTTCTAGCTGAAGCAAATGGACATGAATCTCCTGGATTTGCTTAGCCTCTGTGGGGATACACTGGTTTTCATTATCTCTCAGCCGTGTTCAGGATTGTAGACAGTAAAGCATATAGTGATAAAATTTAAATGACCAGGAATCACCTATTTCAAATGTCAAGAGTCCGACAGTTCAAGCTTCCGTAATCTCGCGGTCATTTCAAGTCCCTGGACTAGTTTAATTTGTAGCAGCTCTTGATACATCTCTGCATGCACTTGCTGCTTTCCTCCTGTTACTGTTTTGTTTCATGGCAGGTGATTTGCATAGCAGTACATTACATCAGGCATTTTGCATCATAACCCATGTCTTTATTATTTTGTTTATGAAAGAGTTATAGTGATGGGTGCTATTTTTTAACAGAAAAATGACTCTATTAGTTCATTTGTATGATTTTCTGTATTGTAACAATGAATAAAGGTATTGATCAAGTCGAGGATTGTCCTGTTCCGGTGGTTCAGTAGTTTCCTTGTTCAATTGTACTTAGAAACAAGATATATATATAAAAATTATAGTTAGTTTCTCCTTTTTTTCATTGATTACTTTAGCAACTGTAGTTAGTTGTTCTAGACTGTTTAGACTGTGTTTGTTCTGTGTCCTTGTTCGAGAAGTCTAACATAATATCAATTTCTCTCCTATCTTCCTTAGACTGCTTATTAATTATTCAGAATTTCAGCATATTTATATGTAGTGTATATAAGATCTTCTTGTCTCCGGACTCAAAATTATTGCTAAAAGCCTATTTCATTTCTATTTTCTTGATATAGCGACAATCTATTATAGTTCGCACTGTGGCTTCCTTGATAGGCAGCAACTGAGCAAAATTATAGCTGATATTGTTCAACTGTTGCATAAACTTTCTTGCTCAATGATCTCCTGATTTTGTAGAAAAAAACAAGAAAGTGTTCTTTAAGCGTAGACGCCATCCTGATGGAGGACTGATCTGATTTTCAGAGCTGTTCCCTGTGATTGCAAACTTCCTTCAACTCGGGCAGGAAAATCATCCTATCACAGTATAGCTCTACCATTGTAAATTTTATATGATCTCCTGATTTTTGGATCTGTACTGTTTATAGTTTTGACATGAAGGAAGCTGGACCGTGGATTTGTAGTTTAGTCAATAAACTAGGTCTTTCGCGCTTAGACGTGGTTGTAGTTTAGTCAGATTGTACCGGTTCTGCTATTGTCATCCAGACTGTACCAGTTCTGGTATTGTCGTTCTGAATATCACGTGATAAATAAACAATATAGGAGACACATGTTTTGTGGATTCCAGCATTATTATTGAATTTTTTATTTTTTATTTTTATTTTTGAATTTTTATTCCATGTTCAGAATTTTTGTCCCTGGGTCTCCCAAATACGTCACCGCCTAAATACGTCACCGGGAATTGGCTTAAGAGGGATTTATATCCCTAGTGGGGGAGGGAGGGGATGGCATGTACGGGTAAAAATCCCCCTTGAGGATTGAAACACACATATTTTTTATTCCCTTTCACGCAAACAAAGCCTTAGGGATGAAAATATACAAAAATGATCACTCATTTTTGTTTTTGTATTTAATTTATCGGACGAAAATAAAAATAGAAAAGTCACTATCGGAATACGGGATCGGAATAATCGGATATACGAAAATGGAAAATTTTAAACGGAAAATATCGGTAACGAACAAAAAGTGATAATTCAAATTTAAAAGATAATAACATTGAATTGTATAGTTAAATAGAGTTAAATAAATTTTTACTATTAAACATAATTTTAAACAATAATACAAATGACTCAGTGAATTACAGTGCAATGAAAAATGAAATCATGAGCACTTGTGTCTGACTATAGCCTTGTGCAGTGTTGCTCATCTAGAATATAGGATTAGAGTTCAAAACTTCAGATGCGCATGCTTAGATTGAGTTTGACTCACAAAATGTTTCTATCTCGGATTTTAATTTTAGTGCAACAAAACGAAAAAATACGGAAAAATACAGAAAATTACCGACAAAAAAAATAAATCCGAAATGGTCGAAAAATCGCACCTCTCATTTCCGTTCCTATTCCAATTACTTTGATCTCATTTTCATTCTCATCCTGTCTAAGTTTTGATCATATCGAAAACGGTCCGAAAAAAAGAACCGGGACGGGATGGGAATTCATCATTTGCAAACTCTGGATGGAGGATTTCTATCTCGGCCCGTGACCGTGACTCTTCCGAATTCGCAGCTACTCGGCCCACCAACTGAACGTTTGGGCCTCTTCGTCTGCAAACCACCGCTCCGAAAGCAAGCGATAAACCAGTCACTCTCACTCGCACGGCGTTGCTCACGACTCACGAGATGGCGGCGGCGCTCCTCCGAGCCGCCGGCCGCGCCACGCGGTGGTCGGCTCTCCGCTCGATCCTGGCGAGTCACGGCGCCTTCTCCACCGGATCCTCGGAGCCGCTCCCCATCGTTGTGACCCTGTGCCCCGCGCCCGAAGCCGACGACGACGACGGCCGCCACGGGGGAGCCGGCGCGGGCCGTGGGGAGGAGGAGGACGACCTGCGGGGTCGTATCTTCCGGCTGGGACTCGCGAAGAGGAGCGCGACGGCGGCGCTCGACAAGTGGGCGGGAGAGGGTCGCGACGCCCCCGCACCTGAGCTCCGCCGCATCGCCCGCGACCTCAGCCGCGCCGGCCGCTACAAGCACGCTCTTGAGGTTCGCGCGTTCTCAGGACTCTGATCTCATCTGATTGCTCTGATTTTTTTTTTTAGATTCCGCGATGATATTCAGTGATTGCCTGTGGGCAGTACCGTGCCACGATCTGATTCTCCCCCTGTTAGAAATGGTTATAAAATGCGCGCTAGGTAACTTTGTCTGGCCGGAGAATTGATGCTATTTTCTGATTCGAGTATGGTGGATGCCGTGAAGGGCTGTCTCCATAGTCCATACTTTACATACGATGCGGTTTTACATTAAGTTATGCCAATGATTTGAGCGCCAACATTTGATGGGAAATGGTCTTCCATATTAGGTTTATGCATGTTTCTTTCTGAAAAGCTTCAGTGCAAGTTTTTGTGCACTAGAGCTTTACTCCCTATTACTACTCTTTACCAATGAGGTGACTGACGTATAACTTAGTATGGGGAACTAATGATAACTGAAGCATACATGAACATAAAAGAGAGTTGGCCGGCATGCCTTACTTTTATGAAGATTTCTTAGATATCAATCATCCTCTTTCGTCTACTTTGGTTATGTACTCCATCCAGACAATAAAATTTTTTTTATGTTCCAAAGTCATTTCGTTCAATTCAGCTCTTTGAATGACAAACACATGGGTCTGGAGGGTGTATGCTGACACCATAGTGAAATGCTTACAATTTTAATGTGTGTCAATATTTTATCTTCAAGAATATGAGCTTGTCTGAAAAACATAAGTTATTTAACTGCACATTTTGCAGGTAGCAGACTGGATGAAGACACATCATGAGTCCGAGTTATCTGAGAGTGACTATGGAATGCGTATCGATTTGATCACCAAAGTTTTTGGTGCTAATGCTGCTGAAGATTTTTTCGAGAAGCTTCCAGCTGGAGCCAAATCACTTGAAGCTTACACAGCGCTTCTTCACTCCTATGCTAGATCAAAGATGACAGACAGAGCTGAAAGGCTGTTTGAGAAGATGAAGGATTCTGGCCTGTCTATGAATGTGCTGGTTTACAATGAAATGATGACCTTGTACATCTCTGTGGGGGAGCTTGATAAGGTTCCAATTGTTGCTGAAGAGCTGAAAAGGCAAAATGTGTCACCAGATCTTTTCACATACAATCTCCGGATCAGCGCAGCTGCTGCTTCCATGGATCTTGAGGGCTTCAAAGGAATTCTGGATGAGATGTCGAAGGACCCAAACTCAAACGAAGGATGGGCACTATACCGAAACCTTGCTGCTGTTTATGTTTATGCAGGTCAGCTTGTTGGCTCTGCAAACTCAATGGTGGAAGCTGAGGCAAAGATTAGCCAAAGGGAGTGGATAACCTATGATTTTCTTGTCTTTTTACATGCTGGCCTTGGCAGCCGAGAGAGAATAAAGGACATATGGAAGTCAATGCAGATGACTTCACAGCGGATGACGAGTCGGAACTACATCTGCGTGCTCTCCTCCTACCTTATGTGCGGGGAACTGAAGGATGCCGGGGAGGTCGTCGACCAGTGGCAGCGGTCAAAAGCTCCAGAGTTTGACATTTCCGCATGCAATAGGCTGTTAGACGCTCTTTTGAGAGCCGGTTTTACCGACATTGCAGATAGCTTTAGAGAACTTATGCTGCAGAAAAATTGTATACTAACAAGCAGGGCAGGTGTGGAGTGTGGTTGAGTAAGCTGTTTTGTTCTATACGTATCTTTATGTGAAAGCAATAAATGGTGGACATCAAGCCAAATTACGCGTTGTTTTTGCAAGATGTCTAATTATGTCTTTCCAGCCCATTGCATGATGAAGCTGTATATAAGACTCCATTTTCACAGATATTTCGTATGATCTTCATGGGCATCATATTTCTTGTTCGCCAGGACATCAGGTACTGGCGTGACTGGCCGAAGGCAATTAGTGATTCAGATATAGCATCGTGCCTCCACTGCATCACAATGCTCCATCCACGTCGGAGCAGTGTATCACGGAAAGGAGTCAAGACGATCGCTCCAGATGCATGTGCTTTTTCCATCAACTGAATTTGCAGAATGGCAGAATATGCTGAGTTCATAGGCTTAAGTTTCATTCATCAGCAAAGCTGCACGCCTGCCTTAATTAAAATTCAGCTCGTGAATGCTCTTTTCCATTTTAAAATATGACTGAACAAGGGGACATAACACAAGCAAAGAATACACAGGAACATCTCACATCTCTGTTCTTAATTTCACTCGACGGAGAGCAAAATAAGATAAGCAGCATCGTAATTCTTGATTCAAAACGGCAGACAAGAACACAAAATGTACATAGTGCATATAGATGCAGTACACAGTTCTCAATTACAGGCCTTCAATTGCAACATTTCCAATTTGTAAACCTCGATTTTGAGATTACATGTTTAGTAAATTCATTATAACATAAATCACGCCGTTGGTCATGGACAAGAGGAACATTATTAGCGGGGAGCAAAATTTTGGCTCAGATCTCAGCACCATCACAACGGCAGCACCGAGCTCCGAGCACGGCAATGCCGCGCGAAGAACAGCCTTGGGATACCGACTGAGCCGGATGCCTTTGCACAGGGCGGACCAGCGGCATGCTTCGGCCTACCACTCTGCTCCTCTTCAGGAGCTGCCTCCGGCAACCGCTGCAACACCGCGGTTGACACTATCGCCGCGTCCATGGACGCCGCGCGCCGCACGTTATGCGGCAGCGAGGAGGGGGGCTGCGGCAGTGGCTCCGGCAGGCTGGATTGCTCGCGCTGCTCCTCTTCTGCGAGTGAGGCTTCTTGGTGCTCACTCTCCACTTGTTCCTGCTCCGCCACTGCTTCGCTCGTCGCATCCGCTTGCGCTGCCGCGACGTCGTCATCCTCAACTGGATCGGCTGGTGGCGTGGAGCTGGACTCTGCGCCGCCTCCCGTTTCGGTTGTGACGGCGGGGTCGAGCACGTCGGAGCGGCAGAGCGGGCAGTTGACGTGGGCGCGGAGCCAGGTGTCGATGCAGGGGCCGTGGAACGCGTGGCCGCACTTGGGCAGCAGCCGCACGAGCTCGCCGTCCTGGAACTCTCCGAGACAGACTGTACAGTCCGCCGCGCCCAGGAGCCCCGCCCCGGCGCGGTACCGCGTCGCGGCGATGGAGTCGATCGCCGCCTCGTCGAGCCCCACGGTCCGGATGTGCCAGACGTGGTGCACGACCCCGCCTCCGCCGCCCTCGGGGTCGTCGTCCGCGTCCGTCGGCGCGGCCGGGGCGGCGGCGACAGGGGCCGCGAGGAGAGCCTGCCGCCTCCGCCGCCGCACCTGCCGGCGCCGCACGACGACCGAGACGCCGAGGAGGATCAGCGAGACGAAGGCGATCGCGGCGACGGCGATAAGAGCGGACATGACCAGGCGGCTGTGGTGGTCGCCGCCACCGCCGCCGCCGGGTGGGGATCCGTACCCTCTGGACCGTCCCTGGTCTCTCCTGCCCCCGCCGGCTACAGGGACAGGAGAAGGCGACGGCGCCCCATCAGACGGGCTCGGTTCGGGCGAGACACTCAACCAAATGATCTGGGGTGCAGGGGCCGGGGCGGGGGCGGGCTGAGCGACGGGAGGCGACGGCGGGGAGGAGCATCCATAATGGTCGCAGTCCTCGAGCATCCATAACTCCGGGTGGAGCCTTCTACCGCGGAGCCGCCGCATCGCTGGCCGTGGATCGCGCCGCGTCACGTCCGCGGGGGGCCGGGCATCGGCCGGCGAGTAGGCGCCGTCGGTGCCGATGCAGGCGGCGCAGACGCGATGGGGAAAGTGGGCGGAAGGTCGCGCCGCGCTCTTTGTTTTCTTTGCGTGAGTGGAGGGAGGCGGGGGCGGCACGGCGGTGCGTGGACTGACTGGGGGAGGCGGGATGGATGGATGTGGATCCAAGTTGGACCGGGCGCGTTGAAAAGCTCGGGCACGTCTGGCCAGTGGCTCGTCTCTGTTGCCGTCGGAGTAAAACTTTTTTCCCCGCTGAGTAGCGGCGACGAAAGGGATCCGATCCGATATCTTGCTTTCTTGACTGGAGGGGACGATGCTTGCTGGAACAGTGACGTGGCCGAGCATGCTGTGGGCCTGTGGACTGTGGTATACTCGCGACTCGCCTCACGCTACGACGCTAGACTGTCAGATTGGGCCGAGAAATCTGTTTCCTCTGGCCCAAACCAGCCTTCTCCGAAACCGTTCTCCTTCCCGCAAGCCCACCCGGGCCGCAATTTTGCTCCCCTTCATTTCGACCCTACTGGCAACCCATCCCGCGGCGCGGCAACCGCACCACCGCGCTCCCATCTTTCCCGCCAGTGACGGCGCGCGAAGGCGTAGCAGGAGGAGCGCTCTAGATCCACCGCTGAAGCTCGGTACGAATCCCAAGGGAGATCGCCAGCGACGGCACTATGGCCGCGGTAGTGAGCTGGTACGGGCCGCTGATCGACCTCGCCGCGGCCGCCAGCCATGTCGGCAGCTTCGTGCAGCTGCTGGCCACCGTTCGACGCATCCTACACCACCAGGTAACCCGCGACCATTCGTCGAGCTCGAACCCCACGCTGGTTAGGAGCGGAATTTGGAGGGTAGGAAATGGGCGTGGTGGGTTGTACAGTGCGTCCTCGTATGAGCTCAAATCGATGCTAGGTCTTTTCCTCTTCCTTCACAGGAAAGAAATGCTACAACCGGACGTACGTACGAGAAGATCATTGTTGAAGTCGGCGATGATACTCGGTCGAGCTTCAGTGTCTCTCTGTGGTCATCCAAGCATAGTTCAACCATAATTGTTGGTGACGTCTTACTGCTGCAGAGTAAGTCTCATACCTTCTCTAACCTGACTCTTGTGTTTTACGTTATCATGAGCCTGTGGCCCTATGCAGCCAGAGACCAGGAAGCAACGAAATGAGGCTCCATTTCAAGAGCGAAATGCTAAATTGTTTACTGCTATTTTAATCATGACAGCAAAAACCATTTTGATTGATTTCCCCCTTGTTATGTCACTTTACTTCGAGGTTTTGTTCAGGTTTTTTGAATTCATCTATTATATGTGTATGTCAACAAAATCTGCTCTTGTCCATTGCTTATCGGAAGCTTCTCGTTGTTTTGTTTCAGATGTTAAAATTATAGAATTTAGAAATGGTCTGGAGGGAAGAGCTTCACACGAATCTGCATTCCAAGTATTATTGAACTTGAATGACTTGAAAGACTTCGAAGGTACGATTTTGCATTTAGTTCATGTCCCTTCATATAATTTATTTTCGTGCACTTTTTCATAATTTTGTGTTCCAAAAGCAATTTTGCCCTAGTTTCTCTGTCTGGTACCATATAACCATGCATCAATCATATAACAGTTAATAGCCATGTTTTTGTTGAAATAGAGATATATTCCTTTATGTCAGAATTAAGTTATTATTGCTCAAAACAAGTGCTCAGTAGAATTTGCATCTCTGATGGCTTTAGCTTTCTGAGTTTCAAAATCTCCCTTGTTTCTTGTATTCTGTACTTTGTTTGGATTGTTCCCTCAGTGCAAGAACTTTTTGTGCTGACTTGATTCTTCAAGATTTGGAGAAGCGTACTATCAAGAATATACTATTTTTTGGTGCATATTCCTTTTGAAGGTTACTAACAGATATCTGCTTTTATTGAATATTTATTCAGTGTAACTTAAGCATGCACATTTTTATAGGAATAGACGAAGTAATAAGTAATTGTAAAGTGGGGGATGCTACAAGATCAAAGATAAAGAGAGTGGCAGAGTGGACTGTGCATACAAAATATGCTGTTAAGGAAAGTCATCATCAGGTAAAATATGTTGAAACAACACAATTCAGTTCAACCGCATACCTAAATCTACTTTCATGCCCCTGGCTTTTCCCTTTTAGAGGCTTAACTGCTTTGGTGTTCCAATGTGTCTAGAGTCCAAAAACTCAATTTTGCCTTCACCTTATCTTGCAATCACAATGATTATGAATGAAAAAAAATTAACTAGCAATTTCAGGGCAGTAGTAATTCTTATAGTAGATAAATTCCACTATGATAGAAGTTCGATATCATTTTGTACTCTTGGAATTTTCCATCATTTGACTTTTGTCCTGAATAGTATCATAGAGTAAAACTCATATAGTACTGTGCCACACTTGCAGGTGATATCAAAGAACTGGAAAGAAGTAACTGAAATGGAATCAACGGATGTCCTGTCCATATCAGAACTACTATGTGATAGTAAAACATGTAAAGTTAATATTTTAGCATGTATAAGCAAGATAGTTTTGTTGGGTTCTCCGACCTCCCACCAGAAGGGGCACTCGTCAGTCATTGACAAGCATTCTTTGAAGGAAAACAACGACATTGTTAGAGATTTCATTGCTGCCGGATGCAAGTTATGTGGTTCGCCTCTATATCAAAAGTATGCATCTTAATCATGTTGGTATTTTCTTACATCAAGAATAGCATTTCTCTTCCCACGATATAACGAATGTCTGTGGATCTCTGCAGAAAACTTCATGGAGAAAACACTTCTGTAATTGATTGTCCGAATAACCCAAAATATCTACATGTTCCTGGACAGATATACAAGCCATTTATGGTAAGATGTCGCCCAACCTGAACTTTTCTTTTCTATTGAACAGAAATTTCTTAAAGGAATATTGCCATGATATGCAGATATATGTCTGTGACCAATCTGGACAAGTTCCTCTGCTTGTAAGAAATAAAGCTGCTGAAATCTTATTTGCCAATATTGCGGCAGATGATGTATATGAATGCTACCAGAGCCATCGATGCATGCTGTTAGAAACCACTGACTCTGGTAGTTCGAGGACATCTGATATGGTAGAGAGTGATAGCAACAAAGAGATAGTGAAAAGGAGAAAGATCAAACAGAAGCCTAATTTCAATTTCATTTGGCTTATTATGGTCAAATGCCTGTTGGGCAAGAACAGTCCATTCTTCTTCCAGATTTCAGTGAATCCTGAGAAGATTCTTGAGGATGGGCGCTTTGAGTTGATTTCCTTGACAATGCCAATACCATGAGATGCCAATCTTTCATGCAACACATGGTTCTGTTTGAACTGAATTGATTTCTTTTAGAAAAAGGATAGAAGGCCTTTTTAGTTGTTGACAGCATCAATCGTCCTTTTGCTGATCTGCTGATGTGCTTAACATGGTTAGGCTGAGAGAACTACCAGGCTTGAATATTCCGCTGGTTCAGCATTCCAGAAAGCGTGTCCTGCCCATTTAACTCTATTCTTGGCGTTATCTGGAAGCAGTTTTCTGAAAACAAATTGATGTGGAGTCAATAGTAACATAGACATGAATGCTGCATCATGTTGACAGTAATGATCTGAAGATCTGAACCTGAGCTGACATTCAGAAATAGCAAGTAATCTATTTCATTGCTACTCATAATATTGTCTGAAACTCTGAATAGACAGATTATTCTTTGATAACCTCTTTTCAAAGAAGGACGTGCTGCTGATGTCACCAGTTGCATCCTGCCCCATAGTTATGATGGTTAGCTGCAGCTTGCAGCACTATCCTTAATAAACTGAAAAGGCTTCTCCAGCAGTGACCATCATGCGAACTCAACTGTTATAGTGAAAGACCCACCCACAATTTGACCAAGGTTCTTAATCGATCAATGAGATGGTGATGAAGGGTTGTATGTGCTAAGCTAACTAATTGAATAGTTCTGACAAGACGCTTGAACCTATAAGTATTTTATCAATCTTCTTTGGGGCTGCGTATTATCTGAGGCAGAGTTGGCTAGATCTCTTTCTGCTTTTCATTTGTTGGTAGGTATGCTTAGTCTTCAAACAGCTTCATATATTATCTTTCAGGCTTGTCACAGGTGCATGCTTTTTTTACACCATTTCGATGTGCTTTTGTTCACTTGTGTTCCATTTTCTTGCTATTTAACTTGCCATTCTTCCATGGAACTCTCTTTCAATTTGCAGTTTCTGAAGCAGCTTGAAAAACAGAACATGATCGTTTGGTTAACTTCACACTCTACCAATTTAACTGTAGTGGTATTATCTAGCTCAATAGCATCCAGAACTTAAGTTATGCACCCATTTTAGGATCCTTTGCTTTTTGATTTTTTTCATTCCTGATTTCCTCATATATTATTTAAAATTGTTATCATATGGTTTAGCATGTTCATCTGAAAAAATAGGTTTTCATTCGTGGAAAATTTTTAAAAGGATTTCTGGTAATTTTAGATGAAGTTAGTTACAAGGTATCTTTATGAGAACGTTTTGTCCAACCGCCTTTAAAAGTTAACTCTTTTACAACGAAACCTACTAGTCAAGGTTGCTATCTCATTGCTGCATACGGAGTACCAGTCATCACGTCCTCTTCTTTATATACTACGATTCGCTGTGCAGAGTGGTGGATTTTACGCTAAGTACTAAACAGAAGCAAGCAACACAAGCATTAGTGTCCCCAAGAAATAAACTTGTCAGGTCATCAACAAAGAGTAGCTTCAACGTAGAAGAAACCTATAATCCTTTTAATCCCATGGCCATGCTCAAATTTTCTGCTACTTCCGCATGCTTGGCAATTCACAGTCGTGAGGTTTCTCCTCACCGCCGCTGCAACATAGTGGTATCTGCATCAGCTCATCGCCGGAGAAGTTTAATCGGCTTAACGATGAAGTTTTCGGGCATGAACAATGCTTTCCCGGTCAAAGGAACCACGCAGTAAGCTCATCAACTCTCTCTCTCTCCAAGCTTCTCATGGATCTTTAAACACACATCTTTCAATCTTTACGATCGTTTGTATGCTGATCTTATCATGCACTCGATAAGTTTCATGTAGCTACTGCACAACGATTTTATGTGAAAAAAACACTTATCTGTTTTATTTCAGAATTTCTGCAGTTGGTCCTGGCACTGCAAATCCATCAGGAGGAAAGCTACCAATACCCAACGTGCCTTCATGGTAAATGACGAGCAGTTTATGTTCTTTGTTTGTTTAGAGTTCATCTTTTTGAGATTTCATTTGCCTTCTCGCATCCGGAACCTATCTGCTGCTCAGGGCCAAGTGGGTGGTAGGGGCCGTCGTAGTTGCCATACCTATTTACAGAAGGATGAGAACACTGGAAGGTAAACTGAGACCCCATATTGAACACCTTTTGGTGATGCACAACAATCTTCGCATGCATCAATTTCGATTGCAACTCTGCCGGTGACAGACAAGATAGAGAAGACGGCAGAGGTGGCTATCGAGGTGATCGACACGGTGGCAGAGGCGACAGAGAAGGTCGCCGTCGATGTGGCCCACGCGTTCCCCGGCAACGAAGATCTCAAGGACGCAGCCTCGAAGATCAAGGGCATCACGGACGCGATCGAGGAGGACGCCGAGAAAGCCGAGGCCCTAATCCACAAGGTTGGTTCAGTACGCAATAGTTTCCTAGCTGAGTACGCTAGACGGTAGCGGCCGATGTTGGCACTGCTCAATTAGCACATGGCAGAGTCTTGCAAGCTATCGCTTCTTGTTGCTGATCTTTAGATTGTAGCGTGCATTCAATGCAATAGTGATTAGCATGACCTTACTCTGAATCCGAGAAGATGGTGATGGCAAGTAAGCTCGTATCCAAAAAGTTTTCACGCAATTAACCTTTTGCTACCCTGAGTACGCACGTTAGTCTTTAGATTGCAGCAGCTGCTGATGTCATTGCTACCCTGTGCTGCAGCTTTTATTCCTGTACACAATAATAGTTTTTGTTTTGCTGGCTGCTATAGCAAACACCACAGCAAGCAAAATGTAGTGCAGCCGAACGAGCCCATTATCGCTTCTTTAGCTGTTTAGAATGGTAGATTGTCTTGTAGTTATCTCCGTTGCCCTACTCGGTAGCTGGAGATTACGTGGGGAATTGGTGATTCGTCGATCGTAGGCTGCCAACCAGTGTGACAGTGACCAGCATGTTAGAAATGTCGCAGATTCACTTCTTTTACGAATGAATCAAGTGATTTTGTCGACGGGCAAGTCGAATAGGTAAGATAGACACATTTTATATATATTAAAAAAAATGTTTCCAAGGTTATAGGTGAAGAAAACTTTAGTACGGGCATTGAGTAGAAGTGACGATTTTAAGGCTCTGTTTGATAGGCCTTTTAAGTATTTCTGCTTCTGCTTCTGCTTTGCTTTTGCTTCTTTAAAATAGATTATCTCAAGGTCAATTATTTCCTCTCGTAATCATACATATTTCTTCTACCAACATTTACCAAAGTTACGTTGATCAAATTGCTTGCTGTAAGAAATGTGGCCTGCCACACTTCGTCCAAATGTCAACATCTAATAATTTACGCAGGTTGACGAGATAAGGAAGGAGGTGGATTCAATAGTCGATCCTATAATTGACAGGATCGAGAAGGAAGAGTCCTAGAGAAGCCGCCCAGGAAAGAGCAGAAAAGAAAGAGGTGGATTCATGTCATCGCCGTTTATCTCTTTTGATTATTTTTTTTCCTGGTCACTTGCTTGTACAGCCACTGACTTTATGTGAGCCGTATATTTGCTCGCTTTACTTATCAACTTTGCCGACAAACAGAGCTCTTACTCCTACTAGACGATTACTTTATTTGTTTTAAATTGTTGTCGTGTATTACTCTAGCTAAAAAATAACAAAAATTGGTATACTAATACAGTTAGGAGTATTTAAAAAGGTGAGAGTGCCTGCCATACTACTTTCTCTGTCCTATTGTAAGTGTCCCTTTTAGATTTTTCAAAGTCAATGTAAGCTAAGTCTGACCTTATTATAGATAGTTATTAATATTCATGATATATAATAAGTATATTATAAAATAGGTTTAAGTGAATCTAATGATAAGAGTATATTTTTTATAAATTCAGTGAAACTTTAACAGTTTGACTTTAATTAGATCTAAATTGACGCTTTGTAATGATATGAAGGGAGTATAAATAAGATCAGGTATTTTGGACAAGGCTCCTCTACCACTCGACAGAGGGCAAAACACCACTGAACTAGTTTGTCGCTCTGAACTCAATACCGATCCACTTTTGATAGGGGTTTCCTTAGCATGGGACTGCTCTCTCAATCGTTCGTGGACGCTTGAGATAGGTGTGGCAGAATATGCGTGGCTCACGTGTCAGTGAGTTTGCGGAGCAGTCGACTTGAGATAAATGACGATACTTCCGCTTCCGCGTGGACCAGCGCCGGCATCGTGCACGTCGTACTGGGCACGTGCTTCGAATTTCCCACGAACCCAACCCGCAGGCCGCAACAATGCCGCTCTCTCGACTTTTTCCGTGAGAAAAAAAAAGTTAGCAATTACTTATGTGGTGTTAACTAAATTTATGACAAATAATTTTTTTTTAAAAAACGTAATCGGATTGAGATGATGCAAACTGTTGATTTATCAGATTTAACATTTCTCAGATGCCATCTAATCTAATCGCAAAGGAAGCTGAGAAAATGTGCTCATTCCCTCACCTCCTCCCTGTGCCATCGCGTCGCGCGCTAATCTGTCGCCTGCTCGTGCCGATCAGCCTGGACATGGCACGGCCCTACCTGCCACTGGTCGCAAAGCCTCCATCCATGAACCATGCTGCCAGTGCCGTCTGGATCTTGGCCTCGTGGGCAGCCAGCTAGGATCCGATGAATCTGCTTACTCGAACAGGTAATCCGTGAATGCTTTTTTTCACTAGTGAGAAATTCTGCGATGCTGACGGACCACATGTAGTTTCTTCGGGGTTAAAAAAAAGAAATGGATGCGGCACATTAAGCAGTCATAGCAGCGACATCAGATCCAGATCGGACGGTGGAGGAGGGCTGAAATACTGTAGATGCTATTGTTCATCTCAAAAACACTATAGCAGATATTGCTGTAGCACTTAATCCACACTGTTGGCTACCGAAATGGACGGTTCAAATCGTGTGCAGTTGCCGTAGCAAAGTTGCACATGATGATCTCAGTCAAAAAAATAAAATTAGTTTCCTTATGCTAGTGCTAGAATCCACACTCGTATCTTTTCAGTAGGAAATTCTGCAAAGTTACTGAGCTGAGCACGCATGTGCTCATTGGCTGTTGCATATCTGAACTCTGGAAAGTATACCAGTGTCGTCCCCAGCTATGTAGCTGCCACCCGCAAGAGATCTCCGTCTAGATCGATAGGTCGACAAAAACACAAAATTACAATATTTTATAAAAAAATATCAAATTGAACGGTGTGTTGATCATCAAATCACGTACGGATGATGTCCTAATAAATTTTCCTTTTAGGTTCACATTTTGATGTAAATTTGACTGTTATTTTTTTCCGATGGAAATTGACCGTTATTCAGTACTTCAAATCATATGATGTAGAACTATGTAGATCATATGATGAAAACCACATCTTCTTTTTTTTACCGGAGGAACAACCTAATATGACAAGCACAGTGATAAATACATGATAAATCAAGTTCAAACGCAGGAGTTAAGACTAAGATCGTCGTGTATTCAAGCATCAAAAGCCCCAAAGCAAAGTCACAGAATTTTTTTTTTCCATACGAAAAAAAATATATATATGGCACCAGTACTATTTGGCACACTATCACAGCGAGCAGATCTAAGTAGAATAAGAATGTAAAAATGGATAAATTAAATTAATGATCATAATTACAACAGTGCATGCGAAGAAGGGGCAGCAGTGTCACGAGGACTGAAAAAAAAAAAAAAGGAAAACAAACGGCAGCAACAATCGACGAAATGGTCAAGACATTCTTAGAAGGCGTAGAAGGCCGCGACGGCGACGGCGGCGAAGGCGAAGGCGGGGCGGAGGCCGGCGGCGCCGTTGTCCTTGACGGACGGCTCGGCGGAGGGCGCGGGGGCGGACGCGTCGGG
>BCLF01000006.1:825650-867060 GCA_001602275.1 Zoysia japonica | reverse complement strand
CTGAGGCGCGGCCGCGGGGGCGCCGGCGGGCGCCTGCGCCGTGGCGCACGCGGCCAGGATGGCGAGCACGGAGAGCACGGCGAGGTGAGCAGCGGCCATTGCGTTGGGACAGTAGGGAGCAGCTCGGGGTCGCCTCTCGCCTGCCTTGGTCTGCTCTGAGCTCGTGGAGGACGTGCAGTGGCGTGGAGGGCTTATAAAAGCGGCGGTTTTCAGGCGGACGAACCCGCACTGTGCTGCCGCTCTGCTGGCCTGGACAGTGGACAGCGCCGATGCCGCCGCCTGCCGCCCTGCATGATTCGTGTCTCGGCGCGTCCAGCTCCATTATTGAGGGGGAGGGTTTCGCGGTTGGAGTTACGCGATCGAACGGCGAATTGTTTATCGCGCTAGGCCAGCGCGATCACTGGTGATGATGCTCACGGATCGATCGGTGGCGGGATCGCTAATGAACGGGTTAATTGGCTTAGCTGTCTCACTGGCCAGTGATTCGTGGACCTACGTGTCAGGTTACCGTTGCGTCGCGCTGCTGCTGACGCTCGCGCGTGTGGGAAGCGTCTCCTAGCACGGAGGTTGGACACAGCATGGCAATGGAGATGGGATGTCTGAATGAGTACTGCTCTGATCGTATGCCTGTTACTCTAAACAGCAATTTTATAGAAATCATATAGGGTTTTTCATATAATGATTCGGAGAAATTCCACGCAATCCAAAGCGGTTCAAATGTGATGCTTGTCGATATGAAACAAGCAAATCACTACATTATCTTTTACCTTAACCAACCAAACATGTGGCCTGCTGCATTGCGCGCGAACGACTCGACATAAGTTTCAGCAGACGCGGATCAAATGAGAAATATCTGGTCACTCCCTAAATCAATATTTTGATATAGTGAAGCGAGAAGAATAAAAAATAGAAAGAGATAAACGAAGAGAACTTGTACCAGCTGCTCAGTAGTACTACAGCTCAACGGGCGGGCGCGGAGTGATTAGATTAGGGAATAATAACGAAAGCATCTATCCTTTTATGGAACGGTGCCTCCCACATGGTTGCCGCGGGGCGCATGTGCGTGAGTTGGTCCGAGATGGGGTTCGTTTGCAACGAACAAAGAATACTGTCATCTCAGAAGATGCTTCAGTCCCCTCATCACCTGTCCTTGCAAAACAGAGACAGCTAAGAAGAGAGCGGAGGAAATTCAGATTCGGCTGTTTAGACCTGCTTTGAAATGCGAATTTTTTTATGTTTTTTATATTTTTCTGTAAAATTAAATTGATTCTTGTAAAATTCATATAAGATTTCTGCTTTTCAAAGGAAGCGTTGTAGTTCAGACGTGTAGCTGCCATCAGCTCATGACCCTCCCAGGCTCCCAGCTTGTATTAAGCTACTACGAGTAGAAGAAATTGGTGACAGTCAGACAGTTGATGATGTTTAATTAGACGTCGTAAGGTTGCCCTTTACTGCTGACCAAGTGCCGTGGCGGCGAACCGATAAGAGGTACAGTAAGAGCCATTTGGCGAATTAAGCCCATGCTTAAACTTTGGCCACATAGACGTGATCGGCACTTGCTCCGAGGCTGACAAATGGCTGATTAACAGCATGCTGGTGACGTAGGAGTACTAGTGTATCTGATCACAAAGATAAATGGGTTCGGTCGATAGTCTCTTTGTAGAATACCGAATCCGGTATCTTTTTGGACACTACCAGAAAAATCAATTGTCCCATGTGTCATAAAGCATTCTTATATGTTTTTTCTTCAACACACGAGAAAACTGTTATTATCCTCTGTGCCGCCGCAAGCATACGGGAAAATAAACCGGCGCTAGGGAAACACGAATTTTACCGTGTGACCGTGAGCTGCACACGGAGATTTGTGGGCTCCTTCAAATTTTTAAGTCGGTCTTTCTTCCGTCGCGCCTTTTCATCCCCATTCTCTATTCATTCGACCCCAGCTCTTCTCTCTGGTTCCACTTGCGAGCTCCCTGCTTTGAGCCCTCTGGCGGCGACCCGCCCTGCTCCAAGCCCTCCAGCGGCGAGCTTCCTGCCGCGACCAGCTGGCTCGGCGACTCCCCACCGGGCATCTTCAAGTCAGCCGCCAGCCCGCACGCCCCGAGCCAGCCGACCGCTCCCGGTCGAGGCGGCGGCCCCCTTGCGCCCCCTGCGAGCGAGCCAGGCGGCGGCCCTGACAGTCTAGCGGCTTTATCCCAACGTGCCCAAGGTATGACGGTCTACAAGCAGCTTCCTCCCCAAACCCTAACCCTAGCTGTACACTCCCCACCGACGGTGTGATGGCCCTTGGCCGCCGGCGCGCTCGCCGCCGGGACGTGAGCACAACGCAGAGGCCGACGTCGAGACGGGCGACGAAGCAACAACTTGGAACATAAGTTGATTTGGTATGATTCTGTTTTTCTTTCTTCTTATCTCTAACAGAGCACGGAGCCAGCCTATATAGGTGGTTCTCCAGAGTATCAGGGCAAGTTCTCAACTCTCTTAAGCTAAAACGCACTCGCTAATTACGTTTACAAAAGGAGATTACAGCTTAGTTAGCGGTTGTAGTTCCCTGCCCAATTCCCGCCTCCGTTGTCGGATTGGCTATAGGACCCGACGTGACACCTCCCCCGGCTGCAGAGTCTGCTTGTCCCCAAGCAGCAGCTTCAGGAAATCTCCTCTTGACAACATAGTAATCCTCCCAAGTAGCAACCTCAACCGGTAAATTTGTCCATTTGATCAACACCTGTGACATAGAATGATTACCCTTCTTAACCAGCCTACGATCCAGAATACACTCAGGAGATAACTCTTGCTGATCCAACAGAGGGAGCTTTGGTAGTTCAGAGAAAACAGGCTTGTAGGCCGGTGTAAATGGTTTTAATTGCGAGACATGGAAGACAGGATGAATTTGAGAGGCCTCCGGCAAGTCCAACTTGTAAGCCACAGTACCAACCTTCTCAAGAACTTTATAGGGACCAAAATATTTGAAGGCCAACTTCGGGCAGGGTCTGTTCACCACCGTGTGCTGGGCATAAGGTTGTAGCTTCAGCAGGACCAATTCACCCACAGAGAAATGCCTCTCAGAGCGATGTCGATTTGCCTGAATCTTCATTCTGTTTTGGGCTGCCGACAGATGATCTTTCAGCCTCTGAAAATGAGCTGAACGCTCGGACAACAGCTCCTCAACAGACTTATCAGCCTGACCTTGCAAAACAGGTGCAGCAGCAAAAGGGGGATCATAGCCATATAAGACTTTGAAGGGAGAACAACCCAATGCACTATGATGAGAAGTATTATACCAATATTCTGCCATAGAAAGCCAGCTTTTCCACTTAGAAGGTGTAGCTTGGACAACACATCTTAAGTACATTTCTAAGCACTGATTAACCCTCTCACTTTGACCATCAGTTTGAGGGTGGTAGGCTGTGCTCAGTAACAGTTGTACATTCAACAATTTCAACAGATGCTTCCAAAAGGAGCTGGTAAAAATTTTGTCCCTGTCCGAAACTATGGACTTAGGCAGGCCATGTAGCTTGACAGCATTATCTAGGATCACTTGGGCCACTGAAGAAACAGAATAAGGATGCTTCAAAGGAAAGAAATGAGCATATTTAGAGAAACGATCCACTATCACCAAAATCACAGTATATCCTTCAGAAGCAGGAAGACCTTCTATAAAATCCATAGTGATATCTTGCCAAGCCCCCAATGGTAAAGGTAAGGGCTGAAGTAAACCAGCGGGATGGGTCCTTTCACTTTTAGCTTGCTGACAAATGGAGCACTGTTTCACAAAATTATCAACATCCACTTTAAGTCCCTTCCACCAAAAAAACTTCTTAACTCTGTGGTAAGTAGCATGTGTGCCAGAGTGGCCACCAATAGCACTGGAACGAAGTGCTGAAATCAGTTTAGTTCTAAGAGCAGAATTAGCACCAATCCAGATCAACCCACTTTTCTTAATCAACCCATTATGTAAAGTAAAACCTTCTTCATCAGGGCTGTGCAAAGCCAGTTTAGTTAATAGCAATTGAGCCTCAGGGTCTGTAGCATACGAATTCAAAACCTCTTGTAACGTAGCATACGAATTCAAAACCTCTTGTAACCACAGATGCTGCACCTCAGTGACAGATGTTAGCACCATACAATGGCCCACTCGAAATAGTGCGTCAGCAGCTAAATTCTCTTGTCCCTTTTTGTACACCACCCTAAAATGAAGACCCATTAGCTTAGCCATAGCTCTCTTCTGCCAGTCAGACTGTAGCACCTGATCATCAAGAAAACATAAACTTCTATGATCAGTCTGCACAATAAACTCAAAACGTTAGAGATACTGTCGCCACTTTTCAACAGCCATAATGAGAGCCAGAAACTCCTTTTCATAGATAGAGAGATTCTTATTCTTTTCACTTAGTGCTTTGCTAAGATAAGCCACTGGATGACTTTGCTGCATCAACACAGCTCCAATGCCATCTACACATGCATCAGTTTCAATCACAAAAGGCAAGTCAAAACAGGGCAAAGCTAAGACAGGAGTGCTGGTCAGGGCTGTCTTCAAGGCCTGAAAAGTCGTTTCTGCTTCTTCATTCCAAGAAAACTACTTGTTTCTCAATAATTTGGTTAAAGGCTTGGACAATATACCATAATGTCTTACAAACTTGCGGTAATAGCCAGTCAGTCCCAGAAAACCTCTCAACTCAGTAGTTGTAGTAGGTCTGGGCCATTTAGCCATGGCTTCAGTTTTTGAACTGTCAGTGGACACCCCATGCCGAGAAATAATGTGACCCAAATAACTGAGTTCTGACTTAGCAAAATGGCACTTAGACTGCTTCAGAAAAAAATTGTGCTCTCTAAGCTTCAGAAAGACTTGCTCAAGTGTTCCAGATGAGAATCCAAATTAGGACTATATATCAATATATCATCAAGAAAAACCATAGCAAATTTTCTCCGAAAAAGGGCCAAAATAGAATTCATAGCACATTGGAAAGTTGCTGGTGCATTTGTTAAGCCAAAAGGCATCACCCTGAACTGATAATGCCTATAATGAGTTTTGAAAGCTTTTTGGTACTCCTCAGCTTCACCATTTTGATTTGATGATAACCTGCAGTCATATCCAGACTAGAAAAGAATGCAGTACCAGCTAACTCATCCAAAATTTCTTCCACCAGAGGCATAGGGAATCTGTTCTTAATAGTCATGGAGTTCAGTTTTCTATAATCAATACAAAATCTCCAACTGCCATATTTCTTTTGTACCAGTAAAATAGGGGAAGCAAAAGGGCTCACACTTGGAACAATAAGTCCAGATTCCAGTAAAGAATTGACCTGCTTCTCAATTTCAGTTTTGTGAAAAGGTGAGTATCTATATGGTCTGGCATTGACAGGTGTAGAACCTGGTATAAGTGGTATGTGGTGATCAAATGGTCTAGATGGAGTCAAGTGTTTAGGATCTGCAAACACATCCTGAAATTCGTCCAACAGCTGTGCAACTGCAATATTTCGGCTGTCACTGGTCTGGGACACTTGTTCTAACATAACTAAAGCCCACACGTCATTATCTTTCAACCAATATTGAAGTTGCAAGGCAGACACCTCCTTCACCTCCTGCTGTGGTCGAGAAGAAATACCTTGTAACTTCACTTTAGTGCCTCTGTCCTCAACATGCAGAGTACCCTTCTCCCAGTCACACTGCATAGGACTATGTTCTTTTAGCCAATCAAAACCCAAGATAGCATCATAAGCTCCCAATGGTAACACCCTCATATCAGTGTGATAATTGTGACCATTAGCTCTCCATTCAACTTGAGGCACCCAAGTATCTGAGAGCAGAAATTCCCCATTAGCTACTCTCACTTGAATAGGTGGACAAGGTAAAGCTTGCAGTTGCAATCTGGCTAACATGGCACTGTTAATGAAACTAGTAGAACTGCCAGAATCAACTAAGATGAGCATAGTTTGAGCCCCAATCAAAGCTTGCACCCTAATATTATCAACAGCAGCAGTGCCTGAAACTGCACTCAACAAAAGGTGACATAGCTCTGCCTGAGTATCTTCTTGCTCCAGAACTGTGTCAGTTAAGACCATCTCCATGTCAGCCGCAGAAATAGCATTCACTGTTGCTTGTACCCTTTTAGCACATTTAGCTAGGTGTCCAGGCTCAAACTTCTCACCGCAGGCATAACATAAACCATGCAACCTCCTGTAGTCTCTGATCTGCCTCTCTTTGCTTAACTCAATAGCAATGCCAGGTTGCTTGAATTCTGGCTTTGGTTGCTTAGGTGTATAAACAATTTGACTGGCCTTCAGTTTCCCGTTTCCTGAATCTCTTGTTGTACTTGGGCAAGAAGAGCAGCCCTATCAACTGTGCCCGGTACTTGAGATCTCACTGCTCCTTGAAGCTCTGGTTTAAGTCCCATAATAAATTGAGCCACAAAAAACACCTCATCCAAGTCCACATTATGTATAGCTGCTGAGTAGCGAGCTTCTTCAAAAGCCTGTATATACTCTTCAACCGTGCCCTTCTGTTTCAGATGTAACAATGCATGAATAAGCCCTTGGGTACTCTTGACTACCAAACTTGTCCAGGACTGCATGAGCAAACTGTTCCCAATCACCGAGCCCTTTCGTTAGTTTATACACTTGCAGCCACCGTGCTGCATTGCCTTCCAAATGCATAGTAGCAGCAGTCACCCAGAGCAACTCATCAACCTAAAAAATGTGAAAATAACTGACACACTTCTCCAACCAGATAGCCGGATGATCACCGTGAAACTGGGGAAACGACAACTTCGGCAAGTATGGTCGGCCACCCCCATCTTCCCGTCGAGGCCGACTCCCCTCACCAGCAGCTCTTCGTCCTCGCTGTCCCCGCGCAACACCCGTAACACAATCTGGAGATCGCTGCCGTTCTGAAGAACGATCAGGACTCCTATGCGTGTCACCGTCATCTGCACGCCGATGTCCCTTCTCTGAAGTGTAGTCCATCTCTTTGGCCATCTTCTCCAGAGTCAGCCGCGCCACCGCCTTGCCCGTCTCATCCACCTTGCGGAGCAGCAGGTCGCGATCCTCATCCGCCAAGTCAGCCCGCGCCGCCAGATGTTGTTGCAGCTTGTCCATCCCATCGAGACGCCGATTCAGCGAATCGAGCACTTCGAACACCCGATCCCAGCGATCGTCTTCCTTTTTAGACGCCGACGCCATGGCTGCAAGCAGAAGCTCCGTCAGCGCCGATGGCTTCGAATTCCTCTTGGGCGCCGTTGCTACCGTGCCTCAAACACCGCTAACTGTAAACGGATTTACAGGATACCAGGTTCCGCGATCTGATCGCCTCACCCGGTTTTGACCAACCGTTCGCGGAATTTTACAGCGCGTGTCGAAGGAATACGCGGAAGCGAACAGAACCTACAAACACTCACCGTCGAGGAAGGCCCTTGGCCGCCGGCGCGCTCGCCGTCGGGACGTGAGCACAATGCAGAGGCCGACGCTGAGACGGGCGACGAAGCAACAACTTGGAACATAAGTTGATTTGGTATGATTCTATTTTTCTTTCTTCTTATCTCTAATAGAGCATGGAGCCAGCATATATAGGTGGTTCTCCAGAGTATCAGGGCAAGTTCCCAACTCTCTTAAGCTAAAACGCACTCGCTAATTATGTTTACAAAAGGAGATTACATCTTAGTTAGCGGTTGTAGTCCCCTGCCCAATTCCCGCCTCTGTTGTCGGACTGGCTACAAGACCCGACGTGACAGACGGCCCCTCCAGAGAGAGAGAGAGATGGCACGGAGGTCACTACCACATGGCTCGAGCTTGCTGCTCTGCTTTTTCTTCCTCGATTTGCTTGAAGCTGAGGTCTTCCCTGTTGCAGCTCCTCCAAATAGGTTCATTCCGACTGAAAGTTTGTGTTCTTGCTCAGCACTTTTCCTGCACTTTACGGGAAGGCAAAAATGGGGACTCTTCTCCGTGTGTATCTGAGAATATGTCAAGTTCAATTCATCCAATAAAATTTCATAAGTAGAATACTAAGCTTGAGCAGCAGAGCAAAAGGGGGAGCTGGTCCCTGAAGAAGAAGAGGCAAGATGCTCCTGCGCAGGAGCAAAAGCGTGCTGTAATCCCTGATTAATTGATTTTTTTATTCCTTTACTAATCATGATATCCAAGTTATACGTATGATTATGTTAAACACATTTGTTAATTACATATCTGTGGTCAGGTTCTATCCATACCATTATACACCTTTTCATCTGATCTCAAAAGCCTGGCTCAACTGGAGATAATATTTTCCTTGAAAATGAATATATTCCATTTTGGGATGGAAATGGTAATAAATATGATGAGCTCTGAAATCAAATTCGCCTTTAAAGTTTTCTATCCGAAAAGTAAAGCCCTTTATGCAAAGAAGAAACTCTTTAAAAATAACAAGTGATTTCAAAGACATATTTGTAAAATCTTCTCATTTTATCCTGGTTACTTGTTGCAGCTGGAGATTTTTTAGATAGACATGAATAGGAAACATTTTACAAGGCAGGTAATGCATATTGAATTGCTTGAAAGTTTATTTATGTTTATTTTTCGTTTTCTCCAGGGTGTTGCAAAACTAGATAAGATCAACTACTGTTAATTTCTCTGTTTCTCTACATTTAAGCTATATCAATTTTTTTATGTTCTTGTAGGTTAGTGTACTGTCAAGTGACAACTACAACCCAGAAAAGCTTCATGATAGGCTCAAGGTTAGTGGACTAAATAAGCAGGCTATCTAAGATGATTGCTAAACACTAACGTTGTCTTTTTCACTTCTGTCGTAAATTTCACATCCAGATATTCACATTGTTATTAGTTTTCAGAGATTTTTCAAAAGAAGTTAGTAGAGATCATTCAGTTCATTGTTATTTCTTTACTTCAATTTCTTGCCAAGAGCATGGCTGTATTGAGAATTTAATTCAAAATATTGAATTTTCACTACTGTCTTTGCAAGTTACTACGGTTTGCATTGAGATTTGGGCTGCTACAAATTTTAAGATTAATTTTAGAAAGTGATCCATTTTTTTATAATAAAAGCTACTTTAACTTCTCCATGTGTCTACGTAGCACATGGGAAGACAAAACATTAGGGAAATAGATATTTCCCGTGTGCTTGCACGAAAACACACGGGAAACCTTTTTTCCCGTGTAATGCTTCCTGTGTGCTTTGCATTTTAACACACGAGAAAGGTGTTTCCTCTGTATTCTATGCTCTTTTCCGTGTGTTTGTAACACACGGAGAAATCTACTTTTTTTTGGTAGTGGTAGTTGCTGTACATGAGATTATTTCTGTTTACAAGCAATCTTAAGAGCACAGACTGCTCTGGTTCCACTAAAATATACGCTGCCCGTAGGCAAAAGCCTGCCGGCGACACACCCAATGCTGCAGTGACAATAGTAGCTGTTAAATTCAAGTAAAACAAACATTGGCAGATGAGACGTCTCAACTGGTACTAGCGGATGGCGAGAACTACCATTTCGTTCCCGTGCTTAAGTTATCACCAGCTGCGTGGACAACAGTCGAGGCGGACAGCGAACGCAGTACCAAGCCCATCAGCTAGGCAGTTGGACCTGATGACAAGTACCAACACCGAACGAATGTTTGCAACCACGGTGCTATGTGTTTTGATTGGGCTTTTGATTCTCATGTTGGGCTGGTCTCGGCTTGGCGAGGATTTGGTAAAGTGCAAAGGCCGGCCCGTCAGCTCCCCTGCCGCGGTGTCGCCTGTGTAATTATGGGCTCAACATTCCTCGCACAATCTACTCCAATTCCTACATCAAATAACGCGGACCCCACAGGTCAGTTGGATGTCGGCATTCGGTGCTTGCCTTGCAGGAGACCGCGGAGGCGTACCCTGTGGGTCTCTTTTTGAGGACACCAACCTGTGCGCCATCCACGCCATCCACGCCAAGCACGTGACCATCATGCATGCCCAAGGACATTCAGCTTGCTACGAGGATCCGCGGCGAGAGGGCCTCGGGGAGCGGCTGCGTTGTGCATCTTTTGGTGATGTTGATGCTGCAGACGCTTAAGGGTGTGATTGGTTGTTTATATTATTTAACCTGTCTCGTATATCATGAGACATGTTTATTGTAGACAAACTAAATATATTTATGATAGCTTATTTGGTTTATCCGTTTGCATGAATTCAGACTCGTGAGTGAGGGTATTTGGTTGTTCTGTTTCTCGTATCACTTCTCTTTTACTTTATGCAACTTGTCCGCTCATGTTGCATTCTACCAGCCAGGCCACGAATAAACAGATTTCAATCTCGTATCCACACAACCAGGCGGAATGAGGCCTCGTGCATCCCCTCAGCCAGGCTCACGCTCTTTCCCATGCAACCAATCAGTTGATTTATGTATCTGACGGGCCAGGCTGTGCCTCACACACAGAACCAATCACCCTCTTATTGATCGTGCTACTGATATTGAATTTACGTGCTAGCTTCACCACTGAAACTGCTGGCTTCAGTTCATCCATCCACCGGATGGGTTGGTGCGTGACTAGGGCTTTGTGATTGGATAGTTGCACCGCACATCAACCAGGCTGTGTGTACAGGCGACGCGTGATTGTTTTCGTGAATGATCTTAGCCAGGATACACGCGTGCATCCGAAAAGTGATTGGTTTCGTGTATTCTCGTCTCTCTTGTATGAGCGCATGTAAGAAATCGCGTCCAATCTTGTGAGACACGAGATCGGATTTTGTATCTTCTGAGTCTGGCTCCCGTGATGCTGGCTGGCCAGAGCTTGGCTCTGCAGAACGGTGCGAGATGAAAACCAATCACCTTGATTGACCTGTATTGTGTGAATGGTTTGCATTATCCTGTGTTTGAGCGCCGTTCTGTGAAATGATCCTGCCATTGAATATTAGGAGCTTCTTTGCAGAGGTGGCCTTCGTGCATGCATCAGATTTTAGTAGTAGTAGTGGTACCATCATCGTATGGGTAAGCAATTGGCCGGTATGGACAAAATCGCGTCTAGCGTCATGAGAAGGCTGCAGCAGTGTTTCAAAAGACCCGAAAGCGCCTTCTTTTTGGCACGCGCCCAGGCCAATGTTTCTTTCACCCAGGCAAGGCCTGACCCGGCCAGTCGTCCATCCCAGTTGTTCCCACGGACTGACGGACTACTTTGACGCGCGACCAGCCCAGCCCGGTCGTCCATCATCCAAGTTGTTTCCACATACCTGACCAACCCGATTAAAAAAAACCCGCAAAAAAACGGGGCGCGGGGCGGGGGCCGTCGGCGCCGGCGATCGGAGGGCTGCGCACCCCGGGAAGAAATCCGCGTTGCTGACCAACCCACCATTCTCCGTCCATTGCAGACTCTTTCTTCTCTCCGTTGCTCCTGCATCCTGACTCACTGTGGTCCTCTCCTTCCTTCGCTGACCGAAGCTTTGAACGCTTTTCAGTGCCTTCCTGGTCCACCAGCATGCCATCCTCCCCGTCAGGTTCCCGCCAACCCACAAAGCCTTGTCCGCCGCTTGGTCTGATCACGGAAGCCGACCGAGGCGCCAGTTTGCTGTTCAGATCGATTGTCGCCTGCGGCGGCCAGCCGACAAGGAGGAGGAACGATTCTCCTCGCCCCGGCACTGAAACCGCGCCGTGCCGCGCGTGGCCTAGAGAAGCGCCGCGCTATATCTTCTGCAAAAGCTCACAGGGTTTAGTACTATGCAGTTCAACCACGCAACTTTGTTTACTTGAGTCATCAAAAGAAAAAAGGAACTTTGTTTACTGGCACAACAAAACACCTGCTGACCAGCTGAACGCCATTTCTTTGACGGTTGAGTAGATCGCCGACGCCCAAAGTGGCTCATCTTTGCTTGTCACCGTGGAAACCACCGGAGGCACGACGCTGAACTCGCTCGGTTCACGTTCACGGGTCACGGGTCACGGAGCAAGCCGTCCGCGCTTATTTGCTTCACCGTCAATTTGTGATCCTGCTCGGTGCTTGCTGTTGCAGCAGAAGCGACCACCAACACTGGTTTTGCATTTGTGGGAAGACTCAAGAAAACCCTTTTAGACGGTGAAAACCCAGATGGAGAAACAGTGAATTGGCCGCCCTGTTTTTTGCCTGCTCGACGATCAGTACGTTTTGAGACTTTTCTTTATCTCTTTGCAGCGCAATACCTTGGAGATATGAATATCTTCTGAAAGTAAAGATTGATTTCTGTACAGAAAGGATTTTGGCCAGGCGTCAAAGCGTGCCACTTCAGAAATTCAATTGATGGAACATGTTTTATGGTCAAAAGCCCTACAAGATTGCTACTCCGTTGGCGCATTGAGAAACATCAGGGACACGGTGGAATGAAAGCAACAGGCTACTACAAGACTAAGAAAACGTACAAGCAGATGGTTTCTCTGATACCTTGCGCATATTTGTCTCCGATACCTTCTTCAGATTTGTTTTTCAAGCATCGTATACTAGTACAGTAGAAGTTTCAGAGCATATTCTACCATGCGCCTCTCTTCTTCTGGCTAATAGTGGCTTAGCAAAACTTGGCTTTGTTGTTCTAGAATCTAAAATGTCAAAAAGATTGCATAGAGACGTATCCAAAGTTGGGTTTCTTTTCCAATCTCGTTACATCACCTTCATATTTCGAGCTTTTATCAAATCATCGTAGCAGCCAGCCAGCCACATGACTTTCAACTGTTTAACTCAGCACCAATTGCGTGAAGATTTACTACCAGATATTCTAAAAGCGATTAAAATTGCAGCAAAAAAAGTAATGTAACCAATACGAACGAACGAATAAACTTTCATTTTTTTTCTTGTGTGTATCCAGACGAACAGAACAAAATTACAACCATTACTACAATGGTGTAGATTTAAGATTGCACCGGCGCCAAATTCGCCTTGTTGAAGCTTTTCCTCCTGAACAGGTCCCCAAACTTGCGGAATATGGGCCTCTTCTTCTTGTGGCTGATGGAATTCTCCATGTCGTTGTAGTGGCTTTCGTCCATGTGGTCGAACTCATCGTCGTCGAAGTCGTCCACGGCGGCGTTTGCGGCGGACTTGAGATCAGCTATGTTGCTCAGGGAGGCGAACACCCGGTCCTTGGGGTCCAGGTTGCCCATCCGCGCCGACTGCGAGAAGCCGGCCTTGAACTTCTCCGGCTCACCAATGGAGAACCTCCGGCTTCTCGGCGTCCTTGGCTTCTCTGCCAACCACCGGTGCGACGCCACCTTCGGTGTACCGGTCCTGCTGGCTGCGGCGCTGCCGTTCGACAGGTGCTGGTTATCGTAGCCGTAGACCGGCGCGGGGGCGGTCTTGGCGGACGCGGGCGTGCTGCACGCCGTGGTCGTCGCGGCGAGCAGGTTGTTGAGCTCCTTGAGGCTGCCCTGCGCGGCGGCCTCGCTGACCTTGACGCACTCGTACTCCTGGCGGAGGCTCTGCAGCGCGGCGTCCTTCTCGGCGAGGGCGTCGGTGAGCCTTGCGTTCTCGCCCCTGGCGAGCTCGAGCGAGTCCTTGACTACGTTCGCCTCCGCGACGGCCTGCTTGAGGATGTCCCGCAGCCGAGCGTTCTCGTCGCGGATGACGCGCTGCGACTCGACGAGCTTGGTGTTCTCCTGCCTTGCGCGGTTCACCTCGTCCTCGGACGCGCGCACGCAGTCGAGGAGCACGCGCTCCTTGTCGCCCCACGCGGCCGCCGACTCCTCGGCCTCGAGCCTGCACCGGTCGTGCTCGTCGGACACGGCGCGCAGCCTGCCCTTGGTGGCGGTCAGCTGCCCGCGCAGGCGCTCGGCCTCGGCGTTGGCGGCCTCCAGCTCGGCCTGCACATCGGAGAGCCAGAGCTTGACCTGCTTGGCCTCCACGGTGACGTCGGAGAGCGCGACGGAGAGGTCGTCCACGGCCTTGCGGCTCCTCTCCTCGCCCTGCACCGCCGTCCGGAGCTCGCTGCGCAGGACCCTGATCTCGTCGTCCGCGCCGCCGAACACGAGGTCCTTGACGCTCCTCTGCTCCGCGCCGCCGCGGCGCGCCTCGAGGCTTCTGTTGGCCTGCTGCAGCGACGCGATCTCCAGCTTGGCCTCCTCGAGTGAAATCTTGGTCTGCTCCAGCTGCTTGGTCTGGTATATCAGCGACTCGAGCATCTTGCGCTCCGACTCCTTGGACTTGTCCACCTCTCGCTCCAGGAGCCGAAGCTTCTCCGCGCTGCCCTGGGCTGCGTTCTCGCCATCCTTCCTCAGCTCCTCGAGCTCCCTCACCGCCCGCGCCTTCTCCTCCCTCTCCCTGCCGAGCTCCTCCTCTAGCTGCGCCACCCGCTGCTGCATCGCGCCGCCGACGCTGCGACGTCTCTGCCGGCCGAAAAACCAAGAACCACCGTAAGAACTCAGAAGAAACACCGATCGTGCCCAAAAGGAAAAAAAAAAAAACTTCGGTTTGGGCTTAACGTCGCGACCGCGCGTAAACATAACGCAAACGCAAGAAAAGCCGGTCCTGCATCACAGTACCTCCGGTGACGGGGACGCCTTGGAGGAGCGGCCGGCGGAGGAGCTGCTGCGCTGGAGACGAGGAGACGCCTTGTTCTCCCTTGCGGAAACGGACGAGCCGCCGGCGGCGGTGGAGGCCCTGAGCCCGGCCTCGAAGGACCCGGATCTGCGCGGTGAATCCCAGCTCATGAAACCGAATCGGCCACGTCTAAATAGTCAAACAATTAAAGAGTTCCAGCCCAGGCAGGGAGGAGGGCAGAAGAAAGACGATCTCCAAGCCCGGCCGGAAAAGAAGGATCTATAAGGAAGGCGCGGGCGTGCTTGACTCGCCAGCTAGGAGAAGTATCAGTATGGCCAACGTCTTCCTCACTCACCTCGGCCTGGCGGACAGCAGCATCTCGGGCACGCGGGGGGACGGCGCGGACTCCGAGGAAAACGAAGAAAACCGGCGTGTCAGAGCGGAAGCCGAATTAGAAGGACGCCCCGGTGCAATTAATCGCAGGCGATCCGAGTATCCGACCCTGCGAAGGAGGACGAAGAACCAGATGGGGCTGTAGTTAATAAGGGAAACCGTGTGGGATTGTTTTAACAAAAAAAAATGCGAGGGGATTTGTTTAGTTGCATGGCGCGCGAGGCCGCAAATGGCGGGTCGTGGGTGGGTGGGGTCGTGCGTGCCGCCGAGGCCGGGCGCGTGCGACGCGGGAGGTGCGGTCAACGCCGCCGGAGGTTTCTCTCTCTCTCTCTCTCTCTCTCTCTCTTTTTCTCGTCGCGATATTGGCTGGCTCGGCTCGGGTTCGCGGGAGGTTTTGGGCTGCTTCTGATGATCGGGTGCTGGCACGTGGCGCGTACCCGTTGTTGTTTGCGCCCGCGCCGGAGTTAGATACTCCTACTTGGATTCGGGGCGGCTCGTGGGAAAATTCCGTGAAAGCTGCGGAGCACGTGGGAGCCCGTTCCGGACGCGGTGGCTGGCGAACGGTCGGCGGCAAATCTGACTCTTGACTGTTGATTCGGATTGGGGGTTGGCAAGTCCAACTGTCCAACGTGCCGGAGAAAATCAGTCCATAAGAATCGGTCTTATTTTCTCAATATTTTCGACTACTGTACGTACGTTACACCAAATCCAGAAATTTCAACAAGCCCTGATCGGCAACTCGTGAGCCCAAGCTGGGGTTCCCCGCTTTTATAGCATGCCTCTGCGGGCGCCAACGCGATCATCAAAGAATGCGTTGCCTGATTTAAAAAAAAAAAGAAGAAAAGAACGCGTTGCCTTGCCGAAAAGAACGGGTGCTGGAATGCGTCGCATCTCATCGTCTGGATTCTGGAATCAAGTGTAGACAACAGCAATAAAAATAGCATCGCATAAAAAAACCTGCAATAGAAATAAGGCTGGAGAACTTAGAAATATGGCCTCAAGATTAACTGGAGGCCCATCTTTAAGAATTTAAACCGGATTCAATTGAAGCCCAGCACTGCTTCTTCCAACGTCAAGGCCCAAGCCCAGCTTCTCTCCTTCCCCATTTTGCTCCTCCCACTTTCCTCCATTTCTGTGAATTCGCCCGCAGGCCCCCGCACACACCCACTGACAAACCTGAGGACCTCGAAGCGGAGCCGATCGGGGTCACCTGCATTGGTGGGATAAATTCAGGCATTACACTGTAGCTGGAATTTTAGATCCGGACTCAAGCGGAGCCGCGGAGAAGGGGGAGGCGATGGAGGTGCTCCGGGAGTTCCAGAAGGTGCAAGAGGTGCTCTCCTTCATGAGCTCGAGCGGCCTCTCCGCCTCCGCCGGCGGCGGGGGCGCCGCCGCCGATCGCTTCCTCGCCCAGTTCATCCTCCTCCTGGTACGGTTCGGGTCGCCTTCTGTTCCCCCGTCGTCTCGGTGCTTGCGTAGCGCGCATGGTCTTACATTCCACCTCCTGGAGGGTTCCAACCATTTAGGCGCGGATGGACTGTTCAGGTGACGAGCCGCGTTCGGCTGTATGTTGGACATCTCGTGGCCTGGTGAAACGTGGCTCCTGATCGATTTTGATGTGGGGGTTCGTTGATTCGCTAACCTGTTGGTAATTGTCTGGTTGGTAATATGTGCTACCAGCTCCGATGGTTTTTGCGAAGCAATGTATGGTACTGTTCTTGAGTTGGGGTTTCAGTAAGCAAGGAGGAGTGGAGAGAGATTACACAAGCAATACGAACGTTATCCGTAGATACTTAGGAATTGGTGGCTATTGGAAATCTAATGTCCCTATCGACAGATTTGCCCCATTGTAAATGAGCAGCGCCGTACCTTTGCCAGTTTGCTTATTGTTACCTGTTTCTTCGATTTTTTTTAGTTAACTTTAAGATGCACTGGTGTTAGTTCAGTACTTTCTATTGTGGCCATATGAGTTCAGTATATCATGCTGACATTTCAAGTGTGGTTTCAACAATCAGATTTATTTATTGGGTAGGTGCAACCATTTGATTCGCTTAGCATCGAGAAGAAGTTCCAGTTGGTCTCTGAGCTACTAGGAAAGGTAATCTTAGCAATGCGTGACCACTTCCTGATACATTTTTTTAGATCATCGTTGCCTCCATTAAGTCTACTTCCTGATTCATATGCTGTATATTCGTATTTGTTCGCTGTGTTGCGATTATAGTTGATACTTTTTATTAGGCTAATCCTGATACTCTGGAAGAACTGAAGCATCTCACCACTCTGGAAGGTACTAGTTGAAGTAATGGTGCTTACTTTTTCCTTGATTGGCACTAGAACTCTGATTCAACATTAGTGCTCTTTCAATTGCAGCCGATCAAGATTTATCTTCTCAAGCTTTAGTACAGGCAAACAAAAAGTGTAAAATGCATGCTGAAAAATTACCTATACAGACTGCTCCTATGGTTGGTTTTGATGCGATCACAAGAGCTAACTCTACACTTGAAGATTTTGTATGTATTCCTTTATTTGAGACATGTCTTCATTCATGTTTTACTGGCCACAAGTCTATCCTTAGGAGTACAGGTAATGATATTTCGCTAAGGCTGATTTTTCTTCTTGAAAAAATAGTGCAGGTCGTATTTCATGTTCCATGGTTTCGACGCTAACAATCCACAATCCGTTTTCAAATATCTACCTGTTCTTTCCTTCACAGAGAGCTACATATATCAGGTTTGTCTGTTGAATTGTGCAAGAGTTTATTCTTATGTCTTAAATTATTGATCGAATACACTCATATTTATCGTTCAGTTAGATGCTTCGAATGAAGACTGTTTGCATCTAGTCCTGGATAGCAACACTTCTTCAAAGGTAGACATTTGATTTGATCGCTTAATGAAATATGATACAGAATCAAAGAATGCATCTTGTGCTCTGATCAACATTCCTCTTATACTCCCTCCAATTTTTTATATGTGATGTTAATTGCTTCAAAATTTAATTAACCAATTTTACATTAAACAACTTATTTACTATGCAGGTATTGGAAAGGACAAAAGAGGCTTTCAATGAAACATCCTTATCTCAGATGATTGACCCTCTTGATGACCTTCTTCAGTGTCAAGGGTTAATGACAGAGAGGTCTTAACCTTGTTCTGCATGCACTTGTACAGCTGTAAGATATTCACCAGTATTTTAGTGAATTTACACACTTTATTTCCTAATTTTTAGATTACGAACTGAACTCAAGTCAGGCATTGAGTATTGGTCTTTAGAGAGGAAGCTTTGTCAAGCATTAGCAAGAAATGAAAAGGTACCAAGACACATTTTGTTTTCTGCAATTTAACTGATAATTATCCCATTAGTGCAGACTTATAATTCGTTTGATTATCTTATGGAACTTATATCTTGTGCTGATCAGTCATTTCTTGGCACTGTGGTACTCTCCTGATAATTTAAAGTAAATGTGATATATGCTAATTGACACTCTCTTAGCCACAAACTAACTGATCCACACTAATGCATGTTTAAGTATCGTAGCCACAAACTAACTGATCCATGCTAATGCATGTTTAAGTTTGGTATTTCAGATTTATTCAAACGGAACAATCATTTTTGTTCGTAAAACATATATCACCTTTTTGACACTTCGTTTCTCTGTAGGTCTTGATTGAAGATGTGATGAAAGCAATCCATCTAAAATCATTTGACTATCGAGTTCTTAATCTATTGATGTACCAGCTTACTTGTCAGCAGGTATATATATCTATCATTGTGTTTACTGTGTGCTACGTTTTACTCCTACTTTTTGTTAAATCTCAGACTTTGTTGTTTCCTTTTAGGTTAATGAATTGCATATGGACTTCTTATCAATTTCAGAATTGTTGGTTGAGATTTCTGATGACCTGTGAGTATGCTATAAGCCTTAGCCTTACATTGAACAGCGTTATTGCTTTCTCTACACATAGTGGCATGCACTGCCTTTGTCTGGAAACTTGCCATCAATGATTTGCTTGATTTCTTAATGATTAGCCTTTAGCAAGTTAGCACATCTGACTATGTGTTTTAAGTATATGGAAACAGCAATGTTTCAGGAGAAACAGCAATGCTTCCAGATTTTGTATCTAACTGACATGAAACAATGATTTTAGTATGAACAAAACTATGCTTTAGTAAATCTATTAATGCTCTGGTGAAATAAAAGCTAAGTACTTTGAAACTAATAAGGATCACTTTCCATAGTTGTTTCTTTGGTTTTGTTATTTGTTGACAAATAGTGACATCATTGAAAGAGCTATTGCACCATGATTTGTTTTGATTATCTTGCAGGTATGATTATGAGGTAAGTTGGAGTAGTGATGCTGTCACTCTAAGCTTAGTTGCGCATAGCTATGTATAAGTGTTGAAGTAGTTTGATTTTGTTTGTAGGATGATGTGATGAACAATACTTTTAACATCCTTCGCATGTTCGCTGCTATATATGGACCTTCTGAGGCACCAAATATGCTGGTGAATAACAAATAGTCTCTAATCTTTGTTTTAACAGCACATTTCTGTACTGATAATTTCACTCTTGTGTTCCTATATTTTAAATGATGCAAGCTTCAATCCTATTCCATGCAAAATTGTAAGTTCCTTAGTATTGTGCACATTGTTTTGATGTTTTTGTTAGTGCAGGGAAGAGTCGTTAAGCTCAATTTAAGATACTATTATTAACCTGTTTACATCCTCAGTGTCAATGTGTTGTTCTTTGAGAATTTTATGTAGGGGAATATTATATCCTGCAAATTTAAAGTTAGTTCCAATCTTGCTTACTGGTTTGGTTCAAACTAAAATTAATACCGCGAGTTTCAAATAAATTTTGTGAGCAATTTTAGTTTTCTATCTTCTATGTGTGTGCTTGTTAAGATTGATTTTTTTTTCTTAAATAAACCTGCTGTTTATACTTTTTCCTTGGAAATGTTACTTACAGAAATGTGTGTACATTTTATTTGACATGTTGATTAGTTATATTTGGAATTTTGATAATTCTAATTCTTGCCACGGCTGTTTTAGGCCAAGTGCATAGGTGAAGCTGAAGAGAAATATCAGAGCCTCTCAAAGAAATTGGACCCTAGTCTTTCAGGTAGTTACTGGAGAAGATGTGAAGAAGCTACTAAGGAAGGTGCCTTCCTTGTTCATTTTATTTATATTTCGACGCATTACTTCACCTGATTTGTTATACATGGAATGCTGAAACTGTCACATTTCCCATCATATCACAGGTGGGAAAATATCAGGCCATGCATATGGAACTTGGAATATCCCGCGTATCATAAGTGATGAAGGATTATTTCGACTTGAAAGATTAAACAAACAAAGTGCCTTTGCTGTGGCCATCAGATGAGAAAAATCAGTATTTCAAACAGAAGTTCAATGTGCAAAGCTAGTAAGTGCCTTACTTTCCATTCACGTAAGGTTAACTGCAGAAATAACCCGCAACCTTTGATGTGAGATGCTAGGACCCGTCCAGGGCTGAACTTGTCCCTTAGTTTTTCATAGATATCTGCACATTTTTATGTCTATTTTCATCAATGACTTGATAGTTGGCTTGTCCTCACTATTTCCTACTTCCCAATCACTGGTCCAACTTATTGATTAGTGTAAGTTGGACGGGAAATTTTATGTGGCTCAAAACGATCATAACAACACAGTTCGCTGTACAGAACTTGTCTTTTTCTTTTTCACAAGATTTGCTGTTGGCTCCATTACACCATCAGTATCATGTACGTTGTCTTGGGCTTATTGATTATTTTAGGCATCGTGACACATTCTCTGGCTGTGAGGTCTCGTAGAGTCACGGTCACATAATGAGGCGGTAATGTATACAACAGCTTGGGCCGTTTTCCGCCACGGCTTTGAGAGAACGCTTCCATGAATTGTTGGTTAAAGCTGTTGTAGCAATAGTCGCGTAGCAATCTTGGAGCCATGCGTTCCTATCTGCATGTCCTTTGTCTGGTTGTGCAGGGTTGAACTTATCGACGGAGCCGCGGTGGCCTGTTCCCCCAGGATTTCTACACATTGCATATTATCTGCATTTCTTATCGTGATTGTTCCTCCAGGATTGTATCGCATGATTCGCATCGGCATGCCCACGCATGAGTAAATTTTACAAAACTACAACTAGTTTATGCTTGCTTGATTCGTAGGTGCAAACTCATAGGAGTGGTGCATGCCGTAGACACGTTCATCCTGCACAAGTCACAATACTACTAATGAGTGTTGCATGCTGCACGCGGCCTCATACAAATTGAGTCATGGTCGCGTGGATCTACGCAGGTGGCTGCTCAACGAAGCCTGGCGAAGGAGGTCAGCCTGCAACCTCCATATCTTCAATTTGAGGGCTCCACATCTGAATTATAGCCAGCGCATGTGCCTGCGTGGAGCAGTTTATGAATAAAACCTGTGTCGCCGATCTCGTGCTGCTGTAGTATATTCGTACTAGTATATCAGTACACTACGCGTGTATTATGGAGGACCTGTATCGTTTCTTTTATTTACCGTATTTTTTATTTAAAAAAAAATCAAGGATGGAGATGCTGCCTGGCAATCTGGCATTGCGAACATGTCGCCCGCCTTGCAACTTGCAGCTGGTATTGCCTGCAGTATCCAGCGCTTGGTATGCGGTACTCCTATATTTTTGCCCCACTAGCTGCTGCTAATTTGGACGTTTACTGCCTTCATGAGGATCTGGCCTGCGTTTGCATCTGTGGTGTGTGTGGGCGCGCGCGCGCGCCAAAAAACAGTTGGACGGCTCACGGCGTGGTCGCGCTTGGCGCCAGCTTTGTCACTAGCGTCCTTGTTTTTCCCCCCTTGTAGATACGTAGGATCTTTCTTCTTCTGTTGTACTAGTACTCATCTCATCTCATTTACAATACATAAAGCTGTAGTACATAGAGGCACGATTGTTCGCTCATCCATCTAGTGCTGGCACAGTAATTTCGGTGTTTCGAGGTAGCACAACCTTGCTTCATTTAACCGAGTGCTCCAAGCCGCCAGGAATGTTTGTCCTTGTAAAAAGGCCAGCATGTGATAGCTTTATAAACAATTCCTTGTTCTTTCTGGCAAACACAGTCCCAATATGTTGCTGTGAAAATGCAACTAGAAAACTGATGGTATAAAAATCTATCCACACTCCAGCTCCTTATGATTCTACAGTAGAGTAAACAAACTGTAACTTCTAATCTAGCACGATCTATTCCTCCTTGGGAATTCTGTTTTTCGAATCTCTCTCAATGTATCCTCTCTTGCTGAAGTTATTTCTTCACGTCACTAGTGCTGGTCCTTTCGCTAATAGATGGGACCCTCTCCCCAAACAGTTCGTATAACTCCAGTTGGTTAGCAGGCGTTGTCGATGCCAACTTGCACGTACATGTACCGAGTACAGCCGAAGGGGAGGGGACGAAGCTGTGTTCACCATTGTTAGCCAGAACCTAACCTAAAAATTATTGGAGCAAGAATCAGGGTTAACAAAATTGTTGGAAATCAACTGGTTTTCATGAAAACCAATAAAACAGGTTCGCCTCGATTTTATCGAGCGGTCGGTTTTTTCTCATAACTAAACCTTGCACTCTAGTAAAAACAGTAAGCTGTCCAGTTTCTGGCACTGTTAACAACCAGCCGGCTCACTGTTTCTAAAACCTTGGCAAGAATACCTTGGAGAAATCGGCACCTGCATTTATAAGGTCTAGCTTGTTTTTTTTGCCTTCCATTGCAGAGGAAAAACATCCACTGACACCCCCTGCTTTCATTCGTTATCACCCATTATTTGCAGTTTATATACTTAGCCCTCTGTTTTACATTTATGTTGGTTTTATTTTTTTTAAAAAAATTCTGCACTCTGATTTCTAAAGATACAATGGGTATTTGGCATGCTAAGATCAGGAATAAATTTTTTTTTCATATTTGTTGCACTATAAATTATAATTTGCTTCAAGCAATCACTCCATTATGAATCAAATACATACTGCAAGCTAATTGGACTATACATCACTATACCTTTGACTGGAATACGAAGAACAAACATATCGGGGAACAAGAAAAGTATTCTGTACAGGTCGGATGAGATTAAACGAAGTACAAAATCTTAATGGATAGAATTGTTTTTCACGAGTCAACGTTAAGTTTTACGCCCGCGCTGGTACAAGACGAGCATGTGTCCAGGCGAGTTGGCGAGCGAATTATCTCCAAAAAGTTTACGTCAGGTTGCAGTGACAGATAACGCTATGGTAAACGTCCTTCCAATAATTCAGTCTGACTTGGCATTTGTTTGCTGAAAACTGGGATTGCAGTCATGCAGTGCACCAATGTATGTCCGCCATCTGTAGGAAAGGTCTGGTTTACCAGCCATTGTAACAGTAGAATATGACACACATCAATTTCAGGCCTGGTTTAGCAGTCATTCGATCTCTGATTCTGTATAAATAGCAGCTCCATCCCTCAGTCCCAAGCTCACACACAAGGCGACCATATCAGATTAGTGCTCGTACACTTTCAGGCCACACGCTGACATGGGGCCCATCGCTGCTGACGCCGACAAGCCGCACGCCGTGCTGGTGCCGTTCCCGGCGCAGGGCCATGTTACACCGATGCTGAAGCTGGCGAAGATCCTCCACTGCCGGGGCTTCCACATCACGTTCGTCAACTCGGAGTTCAACCACCGGCGCCTCCTCCGTTCCCGCGGCGCCGGCGCGCTCGACGGGCTTCCGGACTTCCGCTTCACCACCATCCCGGACGGCCTGCCGCCGTCCGACGCCGACGCAACCCAGGACGTGCCGTCGCTCTGCCGCTCCACAATAGAGACCTGCCTCCCGCATTTCAGGAGCCTCCTTGCCCGGCTCAACGCCACTCCCGGCGTGCCACCGGTCACGTGCGTCGTCGGCGACGACGTCATGAGCTTCACCCTCGACGCCGCCAGGGAGATCGGCGCGCCTTGCGCGCTGTTCTGGACCGCCAGCGCGTGCGGGTACTTGGGCTACCGGTATTACCGCACGCTCAGGGATAAGGGCATCTTCCCTCTCAAAGGTGATTATGAAGAACGCTGTCAACTTAGTGAATTGTTAGGGTTCTGCGTGTCTGCGTGTGGTGTGTTCACGGTTTTTACTAGCTTCTTTGTGGTGGTGCAGAGGAGCAGCTAACCAACGGGTTCTTGGACACGCCGGTGGACTGGGCTGCTGGATTGAGCAAGCATATGCGGCTCAAAGACTTCCCCAGTTTCTTCCGCTCCACGGATCCCGACGAGTATATGTTCTACTTCGCGGATAAGGTGACTGAACGGCTGGCTGATGCGGATGCCGCTATCCTGAACACCTTCGACGAGCTGGAGTCGGCGGCACTCGAGCAGATGAGCGCCATAATCCCGCCCTCCGTGTCCATCCACACTATCGGGCCGCTCGCGTTCCTCACGGAGGAGATCGTGCCCGCCGGTGGTTCTCTGGATGCGCTGGGCTCTAACCTGTGGAAGGAGGACCGCTCCTGCTTCGACTGGCTCGACAGCCGGAAACCCGGGTCCGTGGTGTTCGTGAACTACGGCAGCGTGACGGTGATGACCAACGAGGAGCTGGTGGAGTTCGCGTGGGGCCTGGCCAACAGCGGCCACGACTTCCTGTGGATCATCCGCCCGGACCTGGTGAACGGCGACGCTGCCGTGCTGCCGCCGGAGTTCGTGGAGGCGGTCGAGGGGCGCGGCCTGCTGGCGAGCTGGTGCCCGCAGGAGGCGGTGCTGCGCCACGAGGCCGTGGGTGTGTTCCTGACCCACGCCGGGTGGAACTCGACCACGGAGAGCCTCTGCGGCGGCGTGCCCATGCTGTGCTGGCCCTTCTTCGCGGAGCAGCAGACCAACTGCCGGTACCAGTGCATGGAGTGGGGCGTGGCCATGGAGATCGGCCACGACGTGCGGCGGGAGGCCGTGGAGGAGAAAATACGGGAGGCCATGGCCGGGGAGAAGGGGAAGGAGATGCGCCGCCGCACGGTGGAGTGGCGGGAGACGGGCCTCGGCGCGACGCGGCCCGGCGGGCGCTCGTACGCCAACCTCGACAGGCTGATCACCGACGTGCTCCTCTCGGGTCATGGCAAAGGCTGTTAATGCTCGTGCGGGTTTCACTGTTACTTCTTCCCGCATGCATGGCCTACTTGTGTTACAGTTTGGATGCCTATTTGTGTGTGGTGTACGTAGTCTTCTCCAGATCGGGAATGAAATAAAGGGAAAGGAAAAATCGATAAAAAAAAACACGCGTGCCATAGCTAAAGTACAGACAAATCTGCTGTTCCGTCAAGCACGGTTTAGGACCACTGAATTGGCCGTTCCACGAAATAAAGCACGAAAATCTATCTGCGTGACAACATTACTAGCCATACCACTCGTCTCAATGTGCCTGTTCAGTAGCATTTCTTTCTGCTGCTGCAGCTGCACTTCTCCCACATCGTTGCACTGTAGATAACCAACTATAGTAGCTGTAGTAAGAAAAAAACTTGGTAAACATGCTTTATATTGGAGTTTTTTTAAAAAAAAATAGACTAAGTGATATTGTTTCACCTCCTAGAAGGTAAAACACGCATTCAATTTTAATCATTGATTTATATAAAGAAATATGATTACCGTCACCTACTAAAACTCACTAATAACTTTTCAAATTAAATTATTTAACAATTAATAACGATTAAATTTTTTTACCCTCTTAAAAGATAAAAGAACAATTTAAACCTCAAGATTAACGTAAATAAATAGTTCATATTCATTTAGGTCTATTTTAAAATATGTCTTATATTGTGATGAGGACACATAAAAATTTTGTTTGTCATTGGCACAACATCACGATTATTTAAGGGCTAATTCTTTATGAGATTCCTTATTAGCTATTGCAAAGTTTGAATTTCATTATTAGCAATTCATTTTAACTTTTGTTCTTTAGCGACAACTATGGTCATTTTTGTTCCTAAAATACCCTTACATGTTGCAAACCAAACTTAAATTGTGAGCCCCCGTAATTTCTTCAGTAATTTTGTTTCAATTTCTTTAGTAATTTTTCTCATTTAGTAATTTTGTATCAATTCCTCGAGTAATTATGTTTTGATTCCTTCAATAATTTTGTTTTAGTCAGTAATTTCATTTCGATTTCGTTAACAGAACAAATCTTGAAAATTATCAAATGAACCGAAACAAAAATTACTGAATAAAATATAATTATTGAGGGAACAAAAAATTTATTTAAAGAATCAAAATAAAATTACTGAATAAATCTGAAATAAAATTAGTGAAGGAATCAAAATAAAATTACTCGAGGAATTGATACAAAATTACTGAATGAGAAAAAATTATTAAAAGAATTAAAATAAAATTATTGAAAAAATTACGGTGCTCACAATTTATGTTTGACTTGCAATATGTAAGGGCATTTTAAGAACAAAAGTGACCATAGTGGTCACTAAGCAACAAAAGTTAAAATAGATGGTTAATAAGAAAATTCAAACTTTCCGCTAATAAGGAACTTTAACTTTTTTTCAATGGCTGATAAGAAATTAACCCATTATTTAATCATTTTCTGACCGGTAATGCTGACGAAAGGACACCGCTGTGCCCTACGCATATGATTTTTGTAACGGGAATACTAGCAGTAGAGAGAATCAGACTTATAATAAAAACCGATTTAGAGTTTGAAAGTTCACGAGCCGAACTCTTTTATCATCTACTTATGCATCGAATTTAGGGTCTTTTGTTTAAGTTAGAGCTTTGAGTTTTTAAAAAAGCTGACTGGTGACTAGTTGAAAAGATAGTTAATGAAATTTAAATGTTAACTTTTGTAATATATATTTAGCTTTTATGTATATTAAAAGCTATAAAAGCAGCTTTCAGTGAGCTTTTGAGCTTTTAATTTATTTTTGTAAAAGCTAGCTTTTCAGTGTTTTAAAAACGAGTTTTTCAAAATCTCTCTTAGTTCGGGTCGTTACTGTCTGAGGTTCGGCATGAGCTAGCCCTGGTATTTTGATATTGTGCTGTTCTTTGTCGCACGCCATGTTCTCGCCCTGAGGTCAGGCCGAACGAACTGAAATGAGCATCAACGTCTCCAGTCCCCTGCAGGCGTCTGCGTCTCATAGAGCCGCGCCCGTTTCCATCATGCCACCCGTGTTGACATCGCGGTGATACAGGGAGAACGCGGGACCCGGGGCGCGCACAAGCGCCGCATGCTCGCGGAGTCCCACTCCCACCAGCTGCGCAGCCGCAGGCAGCGCATGACGTCTCATCGACCATCTCGGCGTTCGCCGTTCATGTCGTGGAGGCGGCGCCATGGCCGTCGCAACGGTACTCCGCGTCTTAACAGATCGGTGCTTCCTCGAGCAAGCGGCTAGCTCGACCTTGCCCACGAACACGTTCGTGGACCGTGACGGCCTATCGACCGGCAGCGGCGTTGGCGTCGTTGGTTCGGGCCCTCATCGATCGGCGTATCCTTTTGTGCTGTACATGGTGGATACGCCCGCCGGACGCGAGGCGAGGGGGTGGTGTCTCGGAGTCCAGGGCCCCCCACGCCTGCGGCCGTCGGCCCGGCGCAAGCATGGGCGCTCCAGGACCAGGGCCCCCATGAGAACGGAACCTGAATTGCGTACTGCAGTTTCCATTTTCCACCGTCAGTTGACACGAGAATGGCATGCGTTAATAGGAGTACCTCACTCGACCAGTTAGCAGCATATCACGCGGACACCTAACAAAGTAAAACTACTAGAGTACAGAAGTACGGAGTATATTTTATTTTTATAAGGCGACACCTTGCTAAAACAAGGTTATCACCGGCCGGCCAGCGGCGACGTGACGATCAAGGCCTCGCTTCAGATCTCGATCTCGATCGATCCCAACGCGAGCCATCATCCATCTCTCGAAGTGACGACGACGATCCCAACGGCAACAGCGACACCATGGCCCCAACTCGCAAGGTCGGGAGACGTGTGATCGCTCGTGACCCGGCTGCGTGGCGCGCCCCGCGCCCGCACCACAGCGCGTCCGATCGCCACCTCCCAACAAACCAACTCGCCGCGCGCCTACTGGAACTTTAATACTCCCTTCGTGTCAAAATAAATATTCATTTTAAATTTTCAAGCTTTTCAATTTGATCATTTGTTTTACTCTTATTAAAAAAAGATTTTTAAAAAATATTTATTTTATTGTGAACCGATTTATTATTAAAAATATTTTAAATTTGATTTATTTATTTTTATATTTTTAAAATAAAACAAATGATCAAACGTCGATTTTAAAAAATTAAAAATTATACTTATTTTTTAACAGAGTAAATACTCCTCTGCGCAGTGGTCACCACTATTTTTTTGGGCAACTAACCTTCCGGACAGGGAAGCGCGGAGCCCGCGATGTCAACAACGCCGCGTTCACTATCAGTCCCCGGCGTACTCAGCCAGTCACCTCTCACACGCGCTTACCGGACCATACGTGTTCGCCGAACAGCGCGCACGCAGCAGTGCAGCGGAACCACGCACAGTGTAAACACGTGCGTCACATGGCGATTCGTGAGGTCCTGGGCGGTATATATAGCGCGCGTCGAGTGTCCCAGTACATTGTGCCAAACCGAAGACAAGACAGCAACTGAATCAGCTTCCCGGCAGGGCAGAGTGCAACCCTCGCAGATTCTCAAGCGATAGCCTTTCCGCTTTCTGCAGCTTGACGCACAGAGACTCGTTCGTGGAGAGATCTGCCATGGCTTTGGACGCGAGAAATCTGCGTGCGGCGTCGGTCCCCGGCGCCCACGGCGTCGGCGCGGCGACCGCGTGGTTCATCAGCGGCCGCCACGGCGGCGGCGAGGGTTCGTCGTCCCCGACGCGCGTCGCGGCGGCGCAGTCCGTGGACGTGCCGGTGCTCATGGGCGACGAGAGGAGGATGAAGCGCGAGCTGGTGGCGTGGGCCAAGGCCGTGGCGTCCATGGCCGCCAGGGAATCGATGCGCTGCTAAGGCGCGGCCGTCCCTCCCCTCTGGCGAATGTTGGCGGTGCGGGCCGTGCGGCTGAATCGTAGCACGGCGTACACAACGAGGCCTTTCTTGACGGCCGGAGAGATGAAGAAAGCAATCCTCCTTTGTTGCCGAGAGAGGAGATGGTGCTTCTTTTTCGGCTTTGTACATGTTTTTGACAAAAGGAGGATGTAATAGAGAATCTCTACATGAATTTTATAGGTCTCCAGTAAAATTACTTTTATCTTGGAGTGCTTTGGATTTGCCGGCTTCCGTTTCTGACCAAAAGTAGCGGCTTCACCACCTGCACGAAGGTAGCCGATTGGAAGCTGTTCGTTTGATCTCGGTACGACGACTATCGAAACGCGCTGTGGGAAGTTCAGACTGGGAACTACTAGCACTAATGTGACGCCTATTGGCTTATTCCGATGAGTCCTGAGATTCAAAAAGCGTCACATAAGCGAAATACTGAGATTTAACAGCTATACACTGCACACTACGAACTACAGGAAGCACATCGAGATCCCTGCGTAGTGCGATTGCCGCAGATGTCTGGCCAGCCCGTGTGTTCTGCTCAGGCAGCAAGTTAATTGGAAACTTTGCCATCTTGCAATTCCCAGTCTACTCTCACAAATTCACAGTGGAGCACAGTCAACTTTCAATATCTGCAACCATTATTTACAGATGAAAGCTACTCATATAGCTCTTGGGCCCTCAAACTTGTATCTTGAATCGCCAAACAAATGATCCTAGCATATTTATATATGAACATAAAAATAGACCCCAACAAATCATTTACAACCAACATCGCCATAATTATTCTTTGGATCGTCACCGCCATCGTCGGGTAGCCTAAGGCATGATGTTTAAGTGCACGTGCTCTCTGTGACAATCTCCCGTGTGAGTCACCAGCGATCAGTTTACACCTTGAACCGAACAACAATACATGATATATCATCTTTGCTTTCTCTTTTAAGTGCTTCGGTGGTTAATTGCTTGGCGGCTACGTGTGGATCCTTGAACCTTTTGGCCAAATCAACGGCTTCTTGGTTGTTCATCACCTGGTCGATAAAGAAAAATATATAAGAAACTAGCTAAAGGTATACTTCAATCAAGTATATCTGACCAGTTGAACAAACTTAGAAATAATAAGCTGACACACCTTCCAAAGTCCGTCACTTGCAAGGATGAGTAACTCAGCAGTGTAATCAATGTCTTCAACTCTTATATCGGGCTCTGATTTTAATAGAGATTTTAGATTCCTGTCTCCAAAAGCCCTGGAGACAGCCAGCTGACCACATACTCGGGGAACATCCCCTGAAATTTACAACAAAATAAAGGATTAGAAAAAGCCATAACAGGAATACAAAGAAATACAAGAATGTAAGAAATGCAGGAATTCAAATATGGGAAAAAAAATATTAATCTGATTTTGCTATTAATTTATTGGAAGCTACTGCAACATATATCCAAGTTCCAATTTTTTGCAAGGTTATTGGAACCATCATGGAAGCAAGCTCCAATTCTTGAATTGGTAGAGCAATTACCCAGAATACTAATATTGTAGACTATACAAAGTCTGTATTCCAGTGTCGAGCCAAAGCATAATACCACTAAAGTAGCACAGAAGATGGATAGACCAAAAAAGCCTTCACTAATAGTCAAAGCCAACAACAACTTATTGAAACATCACAAAAGACACGAGTTCAAAATCAGCAAAGGCTATCGATGAGGGGTATCTACCATGACAAAATGGGATAAGGAACTGCTCAGGTACAGGAAGACAATTGATCGGACTAGCGGATGACAGCTATTGACCTTTTCGATGGTTCATTGAGTAATATTTTATTTTGCATAATCTTTTGGTTGAGAAGTAAACTAGACTTGGGATACCTTAAGGTTAGCTACAGGTCAGAGTTACAATGATATTTTCAGGTTCAAATAGTTGCATAAAAGACTTTCTTTCGAACTGGCAAGAGGACTCAATACATCGAATGCGACCATGTTTATAAAGAACTGATAAAGTATATTGGTGACTATCTAATTTCTAAAAATGCACCTTCACTGAATGACAGCATGCAGTAGTTTTCTTCAAATATCACACAAAAAGAACTAAAAAGTATTTGATTATTTTCAACCACGATGCATCATACCACTTACTACAAAAAGTATGCCACTGTTGAATGTTCCATCAAATTGCATTTTCATAGCATTTACAACATACTACCTTGTCAACAATTTAAATCCCAGTAGTAATCCAGAGATAATAACAGGATGATGGTTGAGGACACACCTGGCATGTTAGAAACAAAGCCACCCCTATTTTCAATCGCACTGCGCTCAACATTCGGATCATGGTCTGTTGACATCGGTATTGCTTGATCACCTTTTAAAAGAACAGCTCTTGAATCTCCAACATTAGCTACCCACAACTTCCTGCCGTTTACAAGAATGGCTGTTACAGCAGTGGAGCCACCTTGTCCCAAATCCGGAGTATGTGATAGAATAGCTTGGTCTGTCTTTTCATACGCTTTCATGATTGCTCTATCTGGATGTGTCCAAAATTCTTCCTAAAACATCAAAATAATAAGAGGATAAGCACAGTGACACTAACGAATGCTAGTTATCAAAACAAAGGATGAAAGCTCACGTCGTTTAAAATATTGGGGAACAAATGCTTCTGTAGGTAAGCAGGAACATTGTCTCCTAGATGCCCATCAAAAATAGCAAAAAGACCAAGCTCGTTCCCTTTCTTTTGAACAAGTTCAGCGACGTGATAATCCTCCATAGGATGATTTGTATTTCCTTTCACAAGGTTAAACCCATAGGAAACTTTGACTTGGCCCTGAGAGCCTTTCCCTTTGCCAGATGCTGTTGATGCACGGCCTCGCGACTGTGTACAAGCAGAACGGTCAGCAAGAGCAAATGTTCGCATGGAGAGTTAACACTATACGGACTGCAATTGCTTGAGCTCCTGATTTTAGGCGGAAGCTTTATGAAATAAAAAAGGTGAGTTCATGAACTATATCTAGTCCAACACTGCTTCCCAGCGGATCCTAGACCGGGTACCAGTGAACAAAGAAGAACAAAAACCATTTTACGTGTGGTAGCTGCATGATAAGGGTAAGGATAGTTTTTGACGTCAACAAGGTCAACGGAAATCAGTAAATAGCAACGATGCATAATAGGAGAACTACGTACTTGTTATCAGGCACAACTGCACAAGTCACATAACTCCTCCAAAACAAGACATATAAAGTGACCAAACATAACACGCAACTATGGTAGCTGATCAGGAGCTGTAGTCACCTCGGAGCCGAAGCAACAAAACCTCGACATGTCTCAGCCTCACAGGTCCAATCCGGGGACCAAAAATTTATGAGAAAAGGGGGGAAATTCAGAAGCCTCCACCGCCACCGATACCTCCCCCGCGAGACCACGCGGCTCCACTCCGGTCACCGGCGCAGCCCCGGAACCGCGCACTTTTCATGGAAATTTTCCAGCCTGCAATCGAAAAGCAGATGAAAATTCCAACAAAAGCAGATCCAACATCGAAAACGAGACGGAAAAAATCCAGCAGCTGAAGCGGAGAAAAAATTGAGAAAAAAATCGCGGAGGAACAGATCAACTCACCAACGGATCCAGCACGCGTAGAACCACGAACGCCGGGGAGAGGAGGGATTGGGTACTGCAAAGCCCGGAGGAGGTTTGAGCGGTCGAGGAAGTGGAAGAAGCGGACCTTCGCTTTGGGCCTTCGATTTTTATTTAAAAAAATGCCTTTCTTTTTCTCTCTCTCTCGTCTTGTTTGCGCGTCGGGACGAAGAAGTCTATGCGCGATGCCTTTCAAGGGTCAACACTGAACAGGAGAGCAGCCTGCTGTCCCGCACACGGCGTAGACCCCGTCCATGAAGTAGTGCCAGTCTTACAGCGCAAAACGAGGCCGCAGCGCGGTCGCTTCACCGTGAGCCGCGTCCGCGCAGATGAGGCAGCTGAGCGGGCCAAAGAGGGAACAGAAATGGTCATACTTACACGCGGCGGGTCCGAGAGCCGCAGTTCATTTAGCAATTTTACAAATTTTAAAATATGCGTATTCGAATGAGATATTTTAAATTTTTTAAATATGTATTAAATTAATTTAATTTAAGTTTACGTACAGCGGGCCCAAATGAGTGGGCCCGAAGGTCAGGGACGTAAGGTGGGAACAGGGTGGGGTGAGCCCGGTGCGGGAGTTGGAAGACTTTGCCAAGCAAATGTGGGGGGCGCCGGTTTGACTCGCGTGTCTACACTTCCCCGCGCCGAGTCAGGCGGCAGAACTTCCAGGAACCGGGTCTAATGGACTAGAGACGAAAGGTGCGAGGCGGGTAAGCCTGGGTTTTGTGGACCGGGTCTTGGAGTGATATGTCTGGTACATGGGCGACGACTGGAAGGTTAGACCGAGGCGGCGCTGGATTAAAATTGCTAGGGATAGTAGCACGGCACTGCCATCGGCTGCAGCTAACGAACAATTACTATTTTCAGATAGAGATAAAAAAATGTTTGAGTCATGGGTCATTAAGATATTAGAAAGAACTTGGCTCCGTTCGGTATGCATTTTTGCAGCTGTGCATTTTATTATGCATAGTTGCCGCTACAGTAAAGAAGAACATACTTCCGAACGGAGCCCTTGTATCAGGTTGTACGAGAGCTATAGATATTAGTCTCACTAAAAACACTCAAAATCCACACGCCACATGGTGAACGGGATAAATGAAACATAAATAAAATATCTTGTTATTTTTTGTCCAATATAATACTTATACCTTGCAAGAAAAAAAAAGACTGATCAAACTACGGATGATTTATTGTGCGGTTTTCGTCCGCCCCAAATGAACAGCAAAAAAACGTTTCAAACCTAGTGTGTAAATAGTCTAGCCAGAGCCCAACGACACGACAGGCTGTAAACAAGCTACATGGGCTGTAGCACAAAATATTGTTGTGGTTCATCTGGGCTGGCCATACGGCCATACCCAGTAAAGGCCCAACACAAGAAATATAGAGCAGCGTGGATTTGGCCACATCGAAGAGGTCCACACGTGACCACGTCCCCATCGGCGGTGCCGCGCGTGGTGGCTGCTGCCGACGGCGACCTCATCAGAGGTCAGGCCGGAGCCCAGCCCGCCCAGGGTGAGTGGGCAACGGAGGACGAACGGGAGTTATTTGATAATTTAAGACTCATTTCGTTAAATTTCAGCAATTTGACCCGTCGAGGCTGAAATGCCATCTTCCGCGATTCACCCGACAACGGCACGCGAGTCTCGCTCAAACGCTCGGCTTAGGAACACAAATTAGCGTAGCAACAAGGGTACACCTCAATCAGGATTCTATTCAAATATCTTGGCAAGACAATTATGAACTGGAACAAAAGAATTTGACGGGTGGTTCGGGCATCATTCCTCCCCAAGAGCACCATGTTGAAGAAATAAATACAGCATCCTGAACTGACCATGTTCATTTCAAAATGAGACAAGAATCTCATCATCATGATTCTGATGGAGTATACATGCAGTTCCTAAAATAGTACAACAAACTTGCAATTGCGTGCACCATTCCGAACTAGAATCAATACAGTGCCCAAGAGCAATGTTCCATTCTTTAACAAAGAAGTTAGTACTGGGAAAGAAAACTGGTCAGGCGCACTTTATCAATTTACACCTTATTACTGATTGGGAGCAAGATTCCATTATCCCCTGTACACTGAAACCACCCAAAATTTGGCGTCATTGCTTCATACAACCTCTGCGATTGTCAACTTTCCATGGAGGTAATGAAACAGCTGTGTAGGTACAAGAGTAAGCTTGTACGCTCAGAACAAATGAGAAACAAAAACAGGGAACATAAAAGCCAATCTAACTCTTCCCGCCATGGCCCTCATAAAACAAGATATACCCATGATCTGTGTTGCCTGAGTATTCATGTGAAGAACCAAAGAATGTTTGGAGGGTCTGCTCTTCCACCATCTCGACGTTTTCGTCATCAAAGAACAACCAGTGGTTGTGGCTTTTAACGAGGCTTACATAGTGTCCATGGTTGGGTCCACTTCCAACATGGACCACGACAGCAAAGAGGGAGTACTCGGTGTCTACATCACCAGATGCATTACTGAGCTTCAGCTCCATTGGGAAAACAACCCGATAAGAAAGCTTCTTATAACGGCCAAGCTGCTCAATATATTTAAAGCGCTTTAGGTGGATCACCAATATGTGGGGAGCCTTCTTGATCTTCATTCTCTTCTGTGCTTCTTGCAAACTGGAATGGGACCAAATATTGGAGTTCAGCAATAAAAAAGAACTACAGTCAGGATGATAGTCCTTTCCATATACAACAACAAAAATAGAATTTCCATATGGTAGCTACAATTTGTAATTTTGTCAGAATCTACAACATAAAATGGGTTGCCAAAAAGAGACGAGATAATGACAGTCACTCAAGGGTCAGGCATTATGCTGTTGCGCAGAGGTACCAATACAAGGTGCCCAGACGAAGATAACCAATAAAACTGAAGGCTCAGTGCAAATAATGCTGATGACGAGGACAAGAAGCCAACCTAAGGGAAATTTGGTATATTTACCTGCAGCATTTGTCACAAAAGAATTTGTCCTCAGCATTTAATGTCTCTGTAGAACAGAAATTTTTCAGGCAGCTGGTGATAGAACTATTTTGTTCAATGTCAACACTAAGATCAAGGAATGTCTCATCCCTTGCAGTTACTGTCTCACATCTTAAGCATCTTGTTTCATTGGTCAGAATACCCTGCAGAGTTTGCATACATATTAGGATGAAAAAGATTGAATCAAGAAGAAATCAATTACATAAGGAATAGTGAGTTCAGCCACCTGAAAATTTTTATGGACCAGAGTAACTGGTGGCTCTTTCTTAATTCCATTTGCTAAAGGTTGAAGTGGACCGTTTGGAACTTTCTCAGGAGATGTCGATTGGGGAGAGTCCTTCGCAGCACTCGACTCTTTTTCCAAAATATCAACAAGTTCATTCAGCAGAAAGTTTAAGAATTCATGTGCATCCTACAAGGGAACCAAAGAAGCATATGTTAATAAAGCAAAGTAGAACACAATTTCTTAACAATTCACAAAATCAGTTTAAAGATTAAACATATCTGAAGTGACTCATTTGAAATCAGCATAATATTTAAAATTTACACGATACCAGATAAATCCAGACTCAAGATAGACACTAAATGATACCACAAGCACTCATTTCCATTACCTACTTGCTACAGTTAATGAAAATATCGTCACAAGGTTCAGTTTTGATTGTTAATCCATCAACAATATGGAACCATTCTACAGAAGAAAAACTGAATTACACTGCTATGACATATGGAGGTTACCTGGTGCATGTAGCTACGGAACAATTCATTCTGCTTCTTCACTCTCTGAACAAAACGTTTTGGAGCAATAACACCGGTCTTTTTCTTTGCTTGGCTTATCTACAAGATTTGCCATGATGTGTAATTAATCCACATTACGAAAGTTGTAAACTAACACCAAAACACATAGATGATGAGCAGATGGGTAAGATATAAAGTCAATTTTACATTTGCCTAGATGATGATCAGATGGGTAAGATGTAAAGTCAATTTTGCTATCTACCATAATACAACTATAAAACAATGCATAATACCAAGATTGCATCACCGAAAAGTTGTCCAAATAAAGTGCAAAATAAAAGCAGCACCAGAAATGCTTCCACAGCCTCTATCAGAATCCCTATTAATCATGACCGAGTGTGAGACCCATTATGCAAATCTCCAGCAACAACACTATCTAAGCATGTCCTGATACATAAAGATGTTGTAGTGGTCATGAGTACTTGCATAATATTATATACAAAAAAAAGTACTAACAAGGTTTAGCATAATATCATATGCAACCAATACCATCACACTTTTAACTGTAAAACATCAGTGAAAAAAAAAGAAGAAAAAGAAAAAAAGACAGTACAAATTTAGTAACAGAAAAATAAGAAACTTGGAATCCCAGATAAGTCAATATTCATGATTCTAAACTCTTTAGATAAGAAAGACACTTGGTAGGACGTTGTCCTCTATTGTTTATACACTTTACCTGCATAAAAAGGTCAGCCAAACAAGTCAAAAGATTTTCCTCTGCATCTCCAGGATTTTTGTTATTTGAATAATACTCCAGTAATTGCTCCCTGAATGGAATGCAAAAATAAAGTGCCTGAAACAAGAGTATCACTGTAAGGCTCATGTTAATAATGCATTTGATAGAATAGCATACTTAATGACAATATGTTGCAGAATTAGGTAATGAAAAGTAATAGCTCACAGGCTCGCAGCGCATAGCTTAGACACTACACAAGATGGTATTAACCAATGGAGAAATTTTAATCGATAGACAAATGTATGATACTCCAGTATCTGCTTTGTCTTGGAGAATCTAAAGAAAACGATCAGTACAAAATATCATTTTAAGATGCCTGAACATTCACAATGCACATCAAAACTCTCCGACAGTCCGACTTCTTTACTCTATGCTGGACAGGTAATGCAGGTTACTTATCCCGGTCGTCAAAAACTGACATAACATGTTACAGATAGCAACGTCAGAGCAGCACTGCAGCAGTATTTTAAAAAGTTGAGTATGCCACATGAATGAACAACAGGATGTTTGTCGTTCATGTTGTTCACATGGTCCTTTACATTTGCCCTAAATGGATTAGGTTAAGCCTGCAGCTCCACCGGACATGGCTCCGCCAGTATGTTCCCTTCCTACCATCCCATGGCCATTGTTAGGTGTAGGCTCAAAGGTCACCGTCAGCCCACGGCAAAAAAGTGCTAGACCCTAGGCAAGGGGTGACCCACCACCTAGGGCTTAGGCGCACCTAAGCGTTTTCCTAAGCACTAGGTATTAGCTATATATTGATTCATAAAATAAAACTGAAAAGGGAAAAGAAAATGAAAAAAAACATCGACACAGCAAGAACTGCTGGTCCATCAAGCTGTGGCCCAATAAGTCCACTACCTCCTTGCCCTAGCAGCCACCACTCCCTGCCAGCCCAGATACAGCGCAGCAGCCGCCAGCCACGACACATCCCCAGAAACCCCTCCCTCCTCCCCCTCCCCCTCCCCCTCCCTCATACTAAACCAGATCCGGGGCTTAAGCAGCCGCTGCTGCCCCTAACAGGAGCAGCCGACGCCGCCCCCTTCCCCTCCCTCCTCGATCAGATCTGGCAGTGCAGCAGCCGGAGCTAGCCATGGCAGGGGCGGCATTGGCCATGGTGGCAGAGGCCTTGGCTGCGTTGGGGAAGGACTGGGTAACGCGTAGGCCACGCCTATACCCCGAGGCGGAGGGGGACCCTTCAACTCCGGGCTTTAGCATGAGGAAGCAAGCATTTAGTTGCACTTATTTTTTCATGGCCAGCAGCCAGGCACACAGCAAGACGAGGAGCAGCACGTCATCAAAGCGGAGTGACCCTGGCAGAGCAACAAAGAAGCCCAGTCCTGCTCAGATCCAGTGGCGCACGCGCAACCTCTGCTGAGTGGCAGCAGATCTTAGGGATGGAAGGGGAGGGGCTGGAGCCCAGCTCAGCATTGCTTCTGTGCCCGTTTTACTCCACTTCGACAACCGCTTTTCACCATCAACGCGGTCACAGTGCTGAGCCCACGCATACAGACAAAGTGAGGCGGGAGGCCTCCGCTGAGCACTTTAGTGAGCTTAATCAAGTGCTTAATTACGTTTTTTCACAGAACAGAACACTGATTTACAGTGTCATCCACTACTAGCTCCTCACAGCCATCGATTTGCTACAATGTATCATATCAAAACACAACCAGGCACATGTCCTCACTGACTGATTGCATCTCATACCTCTTGGAGATCAGCAGCATAAAAAGTCTCTTTCAAATGCATAATGATGCATACCAGTATCAAAACGAACCAAATATGTAAACAGCCAAACATGGATAAATACAGTGAGACACAGATATGGCTCCTGAGCAGGAAAAACATGATATTTAACAGTTACCTAATATATCAACCCAAAAATATCATTGGTTCTCTGCCCATTGATACTGCAAAAAATTAAATCAAGTGACCAAAGTAGCAGGGATGTTGCTAAGAAAGCATTTAAGCTTTCTTCTGGTATGAAAAAACTAGTGCTGGCGGCTTGGGCTTGTGAAAAAGGGTATGTGGGTTGGAAGTAGATAGACTAACAAAGGCAAATGAATGGAAATAAGATGCATTTAAACTAAGTAGAGTCTTTCTAACTCAGAAATCGATACATGTAAGTGCTTTGCTAATATCTCTAATTAGCAACTAGCAAATAGTTTTGCATGAAGAGATTGGATCTTTGAAAATAAAACAAATAGGACCAGCAGATAACATCAATCATTTTGGCATGCGATATACAGATTAGTATGTTTGGTAAAATGAATTCGGAGCCATCGTAAACATATGCACTGCTGAGATGCAGTAGCTTGTGCAAATGCTCCCACTAATAGCCTTATTTGCGTTACTGATTTTTAACATGGTAGAAATCTCTATGTTCATTGTGTATCAATAGAAGATGAAGGACGCGAGTATAAAGCTATGAAGCTATCATAAAGCAAATAATCCACATGTCAGATAACTCGTAACGGATTTTGTCGCATTGTAAAAAGGATTTCTACCATATTGGCGCATATACCACATTGCATTAGCGTAACGGCATCCACGAGTCCAATGAGCAACTATTAGACAAAAACAATTATTAACGTATCTAAGTGAAGTGAAAGCATGCAAAGGCACCCCTGAGGCTATTACACATTGCCTAAGCCCTACGCAAAATAAGAGCGACAACAAACCTAAGCATTCCAAATCGATACAGCATGCATAGCAAGCTACCATAGTTGCCACTGTCAGACCTAGCGTTCAGGGAACAGCAAATCTACAAGCTACGGGAGTTACGGGCTGGGCACAGGTACCTGGAGGACACTGTTGCAGTAGCAGGTATTGCCGAAGTTCTCGAGACCGAAGTAGCGCTCGCCTTCCGGGAACTGGTCGCCGAGGGCCTTCTCGAGCTTGGAACCGCTGGCTCCCATGACCATCCACCGGTCCCACCACCCGGAGGCGGCGCCGGTGAGGTACCGGAACCCTGACCCGAGCCCTGAGCGGCTCCTCTCGGTCGCCGACGAGGCCTCCACCGTGGGCAATCGCACCGGATTTGCCGTCCTAGGGTTTGGTGACTCCCCGCGCGCGCGCCGGGGAGGAAGAAGGGGAGGGGGAGGAGGCGGAAGCGGATGGTGGCCGGTGCCAAACCCTAGGTTTCCGATCCACAAGGGCTGCGCGACCAAGAGGAAGGAATCGCTGCTGCTCTGCTGATCCTGCTGCTGCTCTGCTGATCCTACCGCTGTCGCTGCTATTCTTTGGATTTTTCTCCTTTTTCTGCGGTGGTGGTTCGTTGCCGTTTCTGTTCGTGGGCAAGCATTTCACTGGGCTCGTCAGCTTGTGTTGTGGGTAGTGTACTCGTTTGGGTAAGCGGAAATTTTCTTTAGATTGGGATATGTGAATAGAAGAGAAGATTTACACCTTTTCTTCTTTTATATCATCAAATCTCAAATATTTATTTATTTTTATTTTCAAACCCATCTATCATTTCTCATTTTTCAAACGGCACCTTATTTCTACCCGGGATCTAAGCTGTTGCTAGTTCATTTATAAATGCCATCAAAATTTTACAAAATTTTGACATGACGTTGGTATCCAAGTCCTGTTTTGATCTTAGATTAACCGCCTAACTGAACATGTCGAAATATAATGTTAAAATTATCATTCATTTTTTTATATCTTTGTTTTAAAAACTATTTTATAAATCATAGTACATTATATGAAGCCACAAAATTGTTTTTCTGTCACCATTGTGTTTGCCCATTTGCCCATACACCTAATAAATGTTGTTCTTTTTTTTAATATCCAGATTTATCAAGCATGTGTCGCTTAACTTTCGTTGGCGCTTTCAAAGCCATCATCAATAAAACATCATGCTAAACAATGCACCTAGGATGTCCCTTTCCTCCTTTGCAGCTCTCAAATAACCTGTCGTCGTTATAAACATTTTCTCACTAATCTATAGAAGGGCCATTACCATCGATTTCTTCAATGCCTATCTACATTATATCTACAGCTAAGGAGCAGGACAACTAGAAAAATCAATCAATTAACGGACTTAACAAATACGTAACGTGTGAATGTAGGAAGGGATGAAAGGGTTTATACAAGAAATTTGTTCACTACTAGAACAACGGTTTTTACAAGCGGATTTAAACCCATTTATGCAGGCGGTTTCAGCTTCCGCTGTCATTAGTAAGCCTGTAAAAAATTGTCTATTTGTACACACGTTTAAGTGGTCCGCCTGCACTAATAAACTTAGTGCAGACGGATCTCTTAAATCCATCTGCAGTAAGTTTTTTAGTGCAGCGGCACTATTAAGTCTATCGCCTGCACAAAGGGGCTCGCACCCACGCCCCTGCCTGCCCGCACCCGGCCCTTCGAGGCGGCCGAGTCGGCCCCAGGCGGCGTGCGAGAAGGCCGC
>BCLF01000006.1:693817-819253 GCA_001602275.1 Zoysia japonica | reverse complement strand
GGCCGGCACCAGCGACGGCTCGCCGGCCAGCCGTCCCGGCAGCAGCGCACCTCGAGAAAGGCATCAAAATGGTTGTAGCATCGCCAGTGGAGGTGCCGCCGAGGGCGGGGCCTCATCGGAAAAGCTCGACGTCGGTGAGCGGCTCGGGAAGAACTTCGGCGAGGTCTAGGCGGCTCTCCGATCAACGAAAAATCAAACAAAAATGCCGTAGAGCTTCACTGTGGTGACGAGAAGACCGGCACTGGGGTTTTCGTCGTCGAGGATGGCCGGAAGTAGCTCGTCACCGTGGAGGTCTTTGGCTCCAATGGACTGCGGCAAAGGAGCTCCAAAATACCTGCTCGAAAACTCCATGATTCACTTCAAACTTGAACTCTAGGGGTGCGCCAGGCTATAGGAAGGTCGAGGCCGAGAGGAATCGAGTGGAAACCACCTGGAGCACGCCGGATCAAACGAAGAACGGCCGGCTGTCCCGTAGCTTGAAAATTGGGAAAAACTTCGAATCCGAGGAACTCGGTGCGCGAATGGAGGAGAGGAAAGGGGTTGAAGCTTGGGGATGGGGTGGCGCTCCTTCTGGCCGACGAAGGAGGGCCGGGCTCACTTGGGTTTGGGTGCTCCACGGCGATGGTGATCCGGTCGCGCGAGAGAGAATGAGAGAGAGCGCCGAGAGAGGCCGGGTGGGAGAGGGAGTAGAAGGAGACGGACAGCTGGGTAGGGGCGCGTGGCGACCCGGCAGTGTGGGCGCCTTGCATGCGCGCCGCGCTGTCCGCTCGCAGCTGGAGGAGGAAGAACGGGCGCTGACAAGCGGGGCCCACAGAGGATTCTATTTCTGAAATTTCGAGATTCTCAGACAGCTCTCTGTTTTTGCCTCAAAAGGTCACCTTCCCTTGATCCGATGAATTTGAAAATTTGCAGGATCAAACAACTTTTTATGATGAATAACTTTCCTTTTGGAAGCATCTTCAAATTCAGAAGGGATTTAAATCTAGAAAATTCCAAAGTCAGCTTCTTGCTTTAGAGGAATAAAATTATTTGTGACCTAAATCTTTGATTTTAAATTTTACAAAAAAATTCTTTTTTATACTTTCTGAACCTTATGATAACTTTTGAACAAGAATTTGTTTTTTTACAACTTCCCTTGAAATTTTTGAACTTACTTTCTTTGCAATATTTAAATTTAATTTAAATTTGAATATCTTGACTTTGAATATTTGAACTTTGGCTTTCAAAGTGAATTCTTGATTTTAAAGATGTGAGATGTTACAAATAATTTGTCATGAGTAAAACAGACATTTTATTGAAGAATGGAATAACAATTAGTCTTTTTTTCAAACAGACAACAGATTAATAATTAGTTGTCTAATTTTTAGTTCGAATTAATAATTAATCAGTCAGATTCAAACAGTTCGGTGGACTTCGACGGAGAAAATGAAGTGCGTGCTATTGCTTCCGCTCAACCTTTTTGACGAGGTATGACGTCAGTGTTTGGTGCATGCACAGCACAGCTGTGGCGTGGAGAGCTTTGGGCGGTGGACGTCATCCAAACGCACTCATAATATAGATGTTGAGGTTGAAAACTATTAAACAGTAACTGATTGATGTTGGCCGATTTGAAATTGAGGAATGGTTGATCTAAATTAGACCTTTAAAAGAATATCATCTAAAAAATAATACTGAAAAAATTAAAATAATATAATATATTTTAAAAATCGGCGTCAGCAATTTTGCAGTGTGTTCTAAAATTTCCACGCCGACCACGCGAGACTGAGAGCAAAAACAATCACCCTCGCGTCGGCGTGCTCGCACCGTCATGTTCGAAGAAACTTTAACACCATTTCGCGCCGCCTATAAATTCGACCTGGCGCCGAAACGCGCCATTCAAACCCCTCCTCACCTCATCCCCTTCCCTCCCCCGCCGCGTCGCTTTATCACGCTCGGGAATTTCTCGAAGTCGCGCGGGGAGGGTTCCGGAGGAGGCCACCGTAATCGGAAATCAACGGGTCGGGTTCCCGCCGCCGCCGCCGCCGCCAGTCCGGTAAGAGAAGACACTGTGCAAGTCGAGCGGCGGAGGGGGTGATCGCCGACGAAAACCTCATACCACGATAGCTCACCGCCGGCGGCAACGAGGGGATCACAGCGAAGCATCGCCTGTGAGGTGAGACCTCCAAATCGCCCTCTACATCTTTTTTTTATGCATTTTTCGTTGATCGGTTGCACTGAAGCTACTGCGTCGGCGAAATCTAGGGTTCCATAGACAGGATGCAGAAGCTCTCAGGGCTTAGGGACCTCGAGGGATTCCGATCCCTTGCTGGATCCACCTCTGCAGCCATCAAGGCCGCGAATCCCAAGCCCTCCTCGGATGCTGGAGTTAGTACGTATGGGAGCTTCGCCAATTTGAAGACCACAGCAGGTTCTCATTTTGCCTTTGCTTTGGTTTGATTTGGGAAAGCTCTATTATCAGTTATTCTGATATACCTTGGAATTTATGTTTGACTCCAGAGAAACTGGTCAAGGAGCAGGCTTCAGTGAAGACTGATCTAGAAATGACAGTATGTTTCTCAAACATTTTGCAACTTTTTTATGACTTATGGGGACTTTTACTGAAACATGTGTAGTTTACGTTATCCTAGTTGTCGCATCATCATTTTAGTTTCTGCTTGGTTTTTGATTTGCACTCTGTTTGGATAGTAGTCACTAGCAGAACAGTTGTGTACTGGTCGATTAATGCCAAAACCGAAAATCTGTATGTTAGGGATGTGCCATTTGTACGTTTTGTTTTAGTCACGTTACTGTATCCTCATTTTTTTTTGGACTATGAAGTGCATGTAGAGTCGAACAGATGAAATGCAGTAGTGTAGTACACTTCTTGTCGAACTGCTGTGGTAAGGCTACACGCGTTGTAGCTAGTCAGAAGCTCATTGTCTATTTTCAATGTTTAAGCTCCTTTTGGTTTCCCCTGATCTTAGATACATTGGAGTAGTGGGTGGCTTTTAAGGGGCTTTGTCAGTGTCAACAGAGTTGTTTTGAGCTATATTCTTGATACATATTTGCTCTTTCGGATATGCACTTTTCCTGTAAAGAACTCTAAAGCCTGAGCATTGCCTGTTTGCGGTGTATCGGACACATCCGCGGTGACCAAAACATCCTATACATTGCCGACTTCCAAAATCTTTGATATTTCCTCCCTGTAATTTCTCTCAATTCCACCTTCCATTCATCACTTGGTTTATTTTGTTTTTAGTATTAATAATAATTGAGCAACATGGTATTGTCCTCTATAAGTCACTTCTCTTTGACATTAATAGACATCGCAGATTTTTTTTATATTTCAGAATGCATGCTAGCATCTTATTTCTATTCAACCATTTTCCCTTTACCATGGGCATACAGTAAATTGGAGCAAGTATGAAATGTGTTTTTCTTCTTGAATCATTGTTTTCTACACTACTTATCATTTGCTTTAGCTAAGATTTCTTATCACTGATACATAATGTTTCATATGAACTCAGCATACCAAACTGAGACGAGCAACAGAACAGATAAACCTTTTAGAAGGAAAACTTCAACAAGCTGTGAATGAAAATGCAAAGCTTAAGGTGAAGCAGACTGAAGATTCAAAGCTCTGGCAGGGATTGGATTCAAAGGTCTCCTCAACAAAAACCTTGTGCGATCAACTGACTGAAACTCTGCAGCAGCTAGCCAGTCAGACAGAACAGGGTAAAAGTCATGCTGATATTACTGATGCATTGCACTATTATTGTTCATATCTAACTAGTGAAACAACAAACTTATAGCTGAGGAAGATAAAAGGCTTTTTGAGGAGAAGCTTCAGATGAATTCCACAGCTTTAGATGAATTCAACTGCCTGTTGCATGACTTATCAGCAAAACTGGACTGTGCTGAACAAACAATTATTTCAGGTTGGTCAATATCTTCGCAATTTGCAACCAGTGCAAGTCAATAGGAAATCCTTGAAGAATCTGTGGCAACTTAGAAACTCGAGTTTACTTCCAAAAAAAAAAAAAACAAACAAACTTAGCACTTGAGACTACTTCCCGTATGCACTATAATTCTTTATCTAACAGATGGAACAATCCACAGTACTAAACGTTTATGACATACTATCTCTTGTCTCGTTAATTCAGGGAAGCAGCAAATGTTGCAGATCAAACATGAGAAAGAAGAAATGGACCAAAGTTACAAGGAACGGCTGTGTGCAAATGATACAACCATAATGGAAAAAGGTATAAATTTGAAATTAGTAAATACTGAATCATAAATATTAATGGTATCACGAGTAAACAAAAACTAAGTACATTTGTGATGAAAAAGGGCAGTTCTAAATTCCAGGTATTTCATATCCAAACTGTGGTAAAAATTTGGGACCATGCCATATGATTTTCCCATTTAATTATTTACTTCTACCTGTTTGAGCGTGCCTGCATTGCACGGTATTGGCATATAACTGTACTTATGTATGCAGATTCCCTCATCAAGCAGTTGGAGGGTTCAGTTGATGAATATCAAGACCGCCTGACATGTATTGACTCCCGCTTGCAGTGCATGGAACATGAGCTGAAGCTAAAAGATAATGTTTGCATTAACTTGAAAGAAAACCTTGCACGGGCTGAAAGTGAAAAGAACAACTTGGAGGTTAGAAATCAGGGCTGCAGTCTGGAAATTTCAAAACTATGCAAGGACAACAAGGATCTTAATGATTTGCTCAGCAGCTTTGTGGCTAAAGTAACTGAGCTAGAGAAGGAGCACACCTCAATGTCAAGTCATGTCTCCCGGCTGCATTCTTCATTTGAAAGGTTCCAAGGACTGGTCCAAGAGGAGAAAATGCTAATAGCAAGAACTTATAAGGACAAATTTGAAAATCTTCAGAAACAGTATGGAGAATTGATGTCAGAAAATAATGGTCTCAAGAATCAAATTGAAGAATTTAAGTCTCGAATCATAGAATTGCAGAAAACTCAAGAAATTGTTATGGTTCAACATGTAGAAGAATGCCAAGTAGCTGAAGATCAGATCAGAAGACTTGAGTCTGAAGCTGAAATTTCAGCCTCCAACATCAATCAGTTGGAAAAATTAGCTTCTGAACTACAAGGGAGGATTCAAAAGTTAATGGAAGATTATACCCTTGCTCAAAATCATCAGGTTTGTCGATTCCCTGGCCTAGTTACTAATCATTATTATCAAATATCCTATAAGCTTCCTAGCTCGTGATAATGGATAAATGAAATTTGCAGCAAGAGTTGCTTGAAAAGATTTCGAAGCTAGAATCAGAAAATCAGGAGCTTGTAGGCCAAATGCAGTCGATTATAGCCGAGAAATCGAACAATGCTGAATCCCTACAAGGAGAGATAGCTAAGCGCGACCAGCAGGTTGACACACTTGAGAATCAGCTTAACCAGCTCCGTGCTGTTCTGAATGAGAAGGAGCAGTTGTATAGTTGTTCTGTAGAAAGAGAGAAGAGTTTGGAAGAACAGAAATTACAGGTTTATGCTTAACCTTGTAACTTAATGGTCTGTAGCTAACATAGGTACATAAAAACTTTCTCAATCCACCACGCAGGTTGAAGCATCACTTGCTGCAACAGAATGCCAGCTTATCGAGGCCAAAAAACAGTATGATCTCATGCTTGAAGGTAAACAGGTAGAGCTATCAAAGCATTTGATAGAGCTATCTCTGAAAAATGACCAGGTATTACAGTTCTGTCACTTGCAGTTCTTTTAGTGTCTCAGTCAAACAGTCACAAATGAATGACAAATTGCAAAATTTGCAGGCGATCAATGATATCCGAAAGAAATATGAGCTAGAAAAGGTAGAAATCACTAATGCCGAGAAGCAAAAGGTAAACTAACTCTTTCTTTCAGAAACTATTCACGTAAGATTTGGAATGCTAATGCTTCTTCATGTTATACCCTTTTGTGACTGTTGGAAAACATTTAGGCAGAAAAGCTCATAAGGGAAATGGAAATTAAATGTAATGGAAAGATATCAGAGAACAAGAAAAACTTGGAGAGCCATTTGATGCATCTTAAAGACGAACATGGCGCAATGGTATGTCGAACTAGTTTTTTGTTCATTTGTAACAAATAAATATTACGCCTTTTAATCATATGACATAATTGCCATTGGAATGCTGCAAAATGCTAGCAGTGAAATAGCTGAACAAAGTAAGCCAAACATTTCTGAGCTTTTCAACTATTATTTGTGGCCCTGTATTGTCTAGACATGTAGACATAAGAAAACAGTACCAAAACATCCTGAGGTAGCTAAATGAATTAAAGTTAATTCATGTTGATTTAGGGTAGTACTGACCATGCATTTATATTATATATGGCCCAAAGCTCTTAGCATACTTATGACAAATTCGTGAAATTTCTTTTAAACTTTGTTTTCCTTACAGTTTGCAGCAGATTTTTTTTTTGAGAAAAAAGCAAATAAAACACTTTAATACTAAAATTCGGTAATTTTCATTTCATTTTAAAAATAAATACAGCTAAGGAAGCTACTACATGCTTTACAACGGATAGTTTGTGTAGAAGTGTTTTTCTCCCTCTGGAATGACCATGAAGGTGGTTGTGTGCTGATATTCAGGTGGCAAGAATTCAGCAGGATAACGAACATAAAGAATCAACTCTCCGGGCCTATCACAAAGAAGAATTGCAGCGCATTCAGTCACAGGCTGAGAATGAATTGAGGGAGGTAAGTGACAAATTCCATTAGATTCTTGGGTCATAGAGGTTGTCGTACTAATGAATTTTATATGAAAATGTAGAGGATGTCATTGCTCAGAAAAGAGCATGAACTTCAAATAAAATCACTACGGATGCAGCATGAAGAAGAATGCCAGAGGTTGCAGGAGGAACTAGAACTTCAGAAGTCAAAGGTAGTGACATTTTCTATATTCTGAAGGTAGCCACATAAAGATGTACTTTAACATGGTCTGGTGCAGGAAGAGAAGCAAAGGGCATTATTACAGTTACAGTGGAAAGTAATGGGAGAAAATCAACAAGTTGATCAAGAAGTGAACTCTAAGAAGGTTGTCTTTTTCCTAACTTGATCTGTTGTACATTAGCATATTACTAAGGAATGTACACATGACATATATTAAAAATATTAGTATATCAATAGTATAGAATGCTAAGCTTTGCAGAGGATTAGCATAGTTGCATATGTTTTCACTATTAGTATTGCTAACAATCTCATTGGATTTTTAATTCGTACATCTTTTGTTTGTGCAGGTGCTTCATCATTCAGGAAATGTTTTATCTGTATTTTGCATTGTCACATAGTCCTTTACACTCATTTCAAGAAGTTAAAACCCACTGAACCCTGACATTTGGAACGTTCTCATTGAATTGCATGATATTTAATACAAAATATCAGCTAATGCTTTTTAGTTCTTTTGGTCTGGACAAACAAATATAAGTCACCCATTGCTGTTGCAGACTTACAGCTAGGAATTCTTACATAAATTAGAGTTAATTTAACTACAAGGTTCATTTGCGAATCTAAATCTTCCATAATTTGATGTGCACTTTGTCCTACAAATATTATATGCTTTTTCTTTTTTTTTTGTAGACACTGAATTATGGAAACAATGTACATTTCATACTGTTTTGTTTTGCAATGGAATGCTTTGTCATGTTTAAATTTTCATTTGATAATAATCGTAATTATTTGATACTTGCAAAAACTCATTATTGGTGTACAATTCTGTGTTTTTCCTTCCAGCAGTATGAGTACTTGTCTTTGTTATGGCAGCACCAGCTGCAGTTATCAGTTAGTTTGTTAGGGTTTGTTAGTAAGATAAGATCAGGTCTTTAGTTTGTTAGATCAGGTTGTTAGTCTGTTAAAGTCAAGATAAGATCATATCGTTAGTTTGTTCGATTAGGTTGTTAGTTTGTTAAGGTTAGTTGTCCCCGGCGCCTATGGCTATAAAGGCAGCCGAGGGTAGAGAGAGAAGGCAAGAAAGGAAGAAGACTCCGCCCTCGGCGCGGTTCCACATCAGTCTTTCACGAATTTGTTCAGCCTTTAAACATAGTACCGCTAATTTCTCTGAATAAGTGATGAAATAAAATATTTTGGTTTGGCCATTTGGAATAATAAATACCTATGGAAATGGACTGAGAGGTATAGAAGGATAAAAAATGTGCCAAGTATTTAGCCATGCTTGCTGCTAATGTTACTCAAGAAATTTAGAAAAGTTCTTACCAATTTTCATGTTTGTAACAAGGCTGATGTATTAGTGGTCCAGCTTCCTAATTGCTTTTTTTCCTGTTGATTGAGACAGTAGTTTGTTGTCCTTTCCAGTTCTCATAATCTTGTCTTGTTACTCAGTCCTTATGTAGCACTTAATTATTTCAGGAATATTCTGTTTCGTCGATAAAGAGGAGAGATCCCTACGGAAGAAGGGAACATGAACTCCAGTTGGTTAGTCCTCAGGCCAAACGAAAGGTATGATGCTACTTTTTTCATTAATATACTGCAAACAGCTAACTTATTCAGTAAAGTTGAACTTGGATGTTCTTGTGTTTCAGGATGTAAACTTATCTGGAATTCTACAATCGCCAATATCAAACATGCTGAGAAAGGTAGAAAAAGGGTCTCAGGATATTCCTAAACATAGAAAGGCGAGTTGTCCATTATTTCTCATCTCTTGTCATAGATCACATTCGAACCATGAATGATATAATCCATGATTTTCATGTTATTCTATTTCATGGGTTTCTGATTTTTGTAAATTAGGTGACACACCATGAATATGAAGTTGAGACAGCAAATGGAAGAATCACAAAGCGCAGGAAAACAAGGAGCACTGTAATGTTTGGTGTATGAGCTTTTACTGAATTTCGTCATGCTTTTTCTTTACATTTTACAGGATATTTCACCCATGTTTTCTCATTTTTTGCAGGAGCCAACTGCGCAGAAGTCCTTGCACAATACTGCCGACAAGGATGCTACAAAAGTGAGAAAGGTACAATGGCTTGGCTATAAGCGAAATTTTCTTCAATCTGTTTTCATATTTATATGGAAAAGATACCGCATGCTGTGCAGGTCGTGGCAGGATCCCAAGCCCATCCTGCAAACATTGGTGAATTGTTTTCTGAGGGTTCCTTAAATCCATATGCTGATGACCCTTACGCGTTTGACTAAAAGGTATTATCATGTTGCATGCTTCCAATACTGTTAACAGTTACTCTCTCTGTTCTTTAATTGATGTCACTGTTGACTTCGAAATTCAACTTTGACCATTCGTCTTGTTTAATTTTTTTTAATAAATTTCATATATTTTGATATAATTTGATTTATCATTTGTGTTATTTGAATCATAACTTAAAATTGTACACATTCGAGCAAATTTTTTGAATAAGACAAATGGTCAAAGTTGAATTTAAAAGTCAACGGCGACATCAATTAAAGAATGATACATCTAAGAAAAGTAATCTCAAGCTGATCATGCATTTACAGTCATTTTAAATTATATAAGGGCAATTCTAAAATCTTCTATACTTGTGAGCAACATGTAACCATGGGATGGCATCTTTCCAGTTTAGTTGATGGCAAAAATTTGAATAGCAAACATTACCGATATTACAGGGATTCTGTTAAGAAATGTTTCTTACTTACCATTGTATGCTTTATGCTATATTTTAGTCAGAAGCGAAACCTTGCAACTGCATTTTGGATAGTGCCAAGATTATGTTTTTTTTTTTTGAAATTACAGTAGGGTAAACACTTAATGTGCACGGTTATTCTTCAGGGGATAAATGTCATGAAGTTTAATATGATCTCATATTGCTGTCTTGCAGCTTACACCTGGAGGTATGTTCATGGCAAACGTGAAGATCATATCTGGGGATGCAAAATCGCATTCTGCCACCGTATCAATAATCTTGTGGCCTTGCTTGGTCTGGGCATTGGACCATCGTAGTGTTCATATGTCTGCATTTAACTTTGATGTATTTGCATCATTGCTTAGACAAAAAGACGTGTCCTGTACTCTGTAGGCGTACCCTTGTAAATGGACGAGGCTCCCCTTGACCTGCACTGCACATGTCTAGAACTATAGAACTGTCAAAAAAATACAACTGATGTTACTCCCCAGCGTCTACTAATTTTTTTCCATTAATTGTTAGCTTGATGTTCATAAACAACGCACCATAGATTCCACGAGCAAATAAATTATCTCGAGCTGACCTACTTACTTATTCGTTAGAGATTACTCTCTCCGTTCTTTAATCCATATTGTCGTTGACTTTTAACATCAACTTTGATCATTCGTCTTATTACAAATGTGTAAAATTTTAAGTCGTGATTTAAATAATTCTAATGATAAATAAAATATATAATATTTATTAAATTTTTTTAATAAAATGAATGGTCAAAGTTGAAGTTAAAAGTCAACTATGACAATAATTAAAGAACAGAGGGAGTAAGTTATTAGTAATACAAGTTAGTATTAAACTACCGCTAGGAATTGAATATAGCTTTCTCAGCGAGGGAATTCATCAGGTAATCGATGAGACACAGGTACCGGGCGGTGTGATAGCTCCAAGTGATGGCCCGCCAGGGGGCTACGGCGGAGGATTGACGCTCTCGGTGTTCATGCCCTACGGTGACCTCTGCTCCATCATCCTACCAACCCTCGCTATCGACCGGTACGGCCGCAGGGTTCTCTTCATGGTGGTCGGCGTCCAGATGATCGATCGTTTGCCAAAATGCCAAGTACTCTGCTGGATTGTTCTTGAAAGTTGCGAGTGCTTGGATCATGAGATCGCAGCGCAACTCAGTAAGACCGGCGACGTCGCGATGGCAAGGCCATTCCCGGTGGCGGTGCTGGTGTGTTCTCGACTTCTCGTCCTTGCGCTGCGCTGGGTCCGACTGTCGCCCCGCTGCCCGATGGCGTGGGTGGTGCCCGGTGAGATATTCCTGGACCTCTTGGTGGGCACCCGGTCGCGCGCTGGGGCAGGCCAAACCAAGCAACGTGACGATCTTGCCTAAGATGGGGGCATGCCCATATGCACGGATACGTGCACTACACGAACAAAGACTTGCCAAGCATAGCAGTCTAACGTAACATTCAGTACAAAGGAAATGGCACCGTGTCACTCAGGTGACATGATATGGCGCTGTAGTTTCACGTCTGTGCCTTGCTACGTCATCTGTCCGTTGTGTAATGCATGTAGTCTGGACGAACATCGCAACTGATAACAAGTTCATAAACAGCCAGATCAACTTGTCTACTGGTGAAGATATATATAACATCAGCACCAATTTTTCCATTTAGCTTGATTCATAATTCTCGAGTTGTATATAGGTCAAGATACTTGTACAGCGAAATAAGCCAAACCAGCAGCAGCGAAGCAGCATGACAATTAAAAGCTAGGGCCATTGCCATCGCCAACTCGTCTACGGTTGGAAGTCAGCGCGTGGTGGAGTATAGAAAAAAAAAGGTCATGATTTTTGTTTAGACTGATAGGTGTGCTGGCTGATAGCTGTATCTATGATCATGGCATGGGTTGCCTCCGGACTATAATGGAAGAAAAAATGACCTCTACATAGTGGCGTACCTAGTATTTTAGTGAGGGTATACCATAATATTTTTTACATATACAATTTAATATAAGTTCTATATAAAATCATATAATTTATATGTATTTCTATACACATCTAAAAATTTAGGTATGCCGTGGCATAAGTGGTCCACCCACTAGGAACGCCACTGCCTCTACATAAGCAGGGATGTGTTTCAATTTACTTATCATTCTCGTTTTTTAATACATATTTTTTCTATTTTCAATATATATCTCTATATCTAATTCTCTTTTTATTTTTAGTATATTCTACATTATTTTTTATCACTTTAATTCTCGTGTTCAAATCCAAAACGATAAGTGAATATGGATTCTCGTGTCCCGAGCGAAAATGACAAGTAAAACGGGATGGAGGGAGTATGACGATAAAGTGAAAATTCCAAAAGTACATGAACACATGATTGTGGTAAGCTGTGATGGGGTCAACTTGCATGGAGAACGTGTGTGATTTTATTGTATCTGAGTATTGATATATGCACAGAGCAATTGAGGTGTTGACATTGATTTTTTTTTTAATTCCCCGTTGATGCCCCTTCAGTGGTCAATGCTGCAAAATGCATTTAAGTTTGTATTTTGCCAGCTCCCAGGTGAAATTTAAGTTCATCTTATAAATATAAGAAGTTCCCAATGATTTAGCTGAGATGTTACTCCAATATTTTATATGCTAATAAAGAAGGCAACATGTCTGTTTGGTCAACTTGCTAACATGGGCCTCCATAATGTGACTAACGTCTCTGTGCAGCAAGTTTCATCGCTTGCAAGTTAAATAATCTTGTTAACAGATTTCACCGCATGAAAATGAGACCACATCCAGTCTACAGGTAATTCTACCATTGTTATCTCGCAAAGGAAAAAAAAAAAACCTTAAAAACCTGGCTGAGCTCTATATAAGCGGCGCGCCGCTGGTGGCTTTCCCATCACCGAGCCCCAGGTTCCGACCCATTGCCAGACCAAAACAGAACCATGGCGGGAGGAGGATTCGTCGCGGCGGCTGAAGGCAGCGCGCGCGACTACGGCGAGGGCATCACGTTCTCCGTCGTGGTGACTAGCCTCATGGCCGCCTCCTGCGGCCTCATCTGGGGCTACGACTCTGGAGTCTCAGGTGCCAACTCGATCTTGTCTCTCTGCTGCTAGTCTGGCCGCTTGCTAATCACTTTGCTTAGTTGAAGTTCAACGCAGATTACTAACTTGTCTCCTGACTAATTATTCGATAAACTACAACGCAGCAACCACAGACGAGTACAATTCACCAAGGTTTTATAAGCATTAAATAGAAGTATGTTTGTGCTTATATGGTGTACTAAGTCCTATTATAGAAAGGTTGAATAAAGTTTAATGTAACATGATTAGTTCATCCTCTAGTGTTTACGAGTTAAGTCACCTTTTTTTATATATTAAAGCGCAAACGTTCTCTTAACTCTCGTTGCGTCACGTCACCTTAAAAAATATTAACCGTCGGATTAAAATCTAACGGTGAATATTAGATTGAAGAAAAAAAATCTTTTCTCCGCTCAACGTAGAAACGTGCTTCTGCTCGGTAGAAGCAGGCATGAACGGCCGTGCCATCGCCTTAGCTTTTTTAGGTTTAACATAAATTTTGAGTATGGTCATATTTAATTTTTTATAATTTTTATATATTATAATTTACTTTATTATTAAAGTTATTTGAATCACAACTTAAAATTTTACATATTTGAATTAATTTTTTAGATAAGTTGAATAGTCAAAAATGATATTAAAAATCAACGGTAAACAAGAATAGAGAGAGTATGTGGTGATACATATGGACAATGGTATAGATATAAAAAATTAACTGTAATTGTTTTGTTAAATCAAATTTACTTTTGCTATAGATTCAATAAAATTCTTATAAATTTATTCTACTTCTATATCTGCTATAATTAAAGACCTTTATATGTAATAAAAATATATATTTAGATAACTTAAATTGTTTTATCTCTTAAAAATGATCCTTAATTACTATGAGAATTAAGATTCATTTTTTTTCCCACTTACAACTCCGGTATAAAAAAAGTAGCTTTGAACACAATGTTTTAATCAAACATTGCCAATATAAATTAGAAATAATTTTAAATTTATTAAGTTACAAAATTAGAAATAATTTGTTTTAAAAATACTTTCTTGAAATTGTACCGATGCTACTTTTTATTAAATATTTTATAGATAACAAAAGTCACACTTATGCTTTAAATAACATGTCGACAACTTCTTTTTGAAATCGGAGTATATGTTTATGAAACTTTGTCATCTATATCAAAGCAACTATACTTCTATTTATTAAATAATAAATTCAAAATATACTGCTTCAACTAGAAATACACAATAAAAATAAACACGAAAAGCGCGGCAATTCGCGCAGATTTTCTAGTTAAGTATTAAGTTTGAAGTACTCTTAAGTTTGAAGTACTAGTATCGTTCTGAAAGCCCTCTTAATTCAACCGTTTGCTCAACAAACCCTACTCCAGTAGACGCAGTATAATAGTGCTACATTGTGGATTCACCAATGATACTCGCTCAGTTTCAAAATATAAGCTATTTTTAGGTTTAATTAAAGTTAAACTTTTATCACTTTAACTATTCATAATATATAATTAATAATGATTTATCATATAAAAATTATATTTTTTATTCAACATTAAATAAACTTTATAAAAATTATCTAATTTTTAGATATTATTAGTGAAAGTAAAAAGATTTTGATCTTATCTAAATAAAAAATCTTACATTTTAAAATGGAGGTAGTGTATATATATATATATATATATATATATATATATATATATATAGACACACTAAGTATAACGTTCATCTGCCAGTGAAACAGATGGTTTGAAATGATGAATGATCCCAACAAATAAACTAAAAAATGCCAGAGCACATGCAAAATAATCACGAAATGGGCCATATGATCCTGATACACGCATTGACTTCACGTACGAATCCCAAAGAGGACGTGACGAGCAGCTGCGTGCACGGGAAATACTTCGCCTCCATCAGTCGGTGTCGAGGCCGATGCTGCGGCAAAACCTGGCTGGCAGCGGGAAGCTCGGGGACCCCCAGTCTGAAGGGGGATAGCTATGGTATAGCGTATAGCTGTGATTTTATGAGAAATGCTTTATTAACAAATAAATTTTATAGATTTCTTACAAACTATCTCTATGAACAGTGGATTCAACGCATGCAAAACAGTTTTTTGAGCAGTACGTAAATAGTTTGTAAGATTTTATATATAGATATAGCATTGCTCTTTTTGTTGATGGGTTTGGATCGTAGATTCACAGTATATAGAGAGGGTCCGCAGACTACACAATACACAAGCCACTGATTCACTAGTGCGCCTTGTGTAGGCTTAGGTTTATCTCATGGATAATTGAGGGAATGTGGCAGGTGTTATACCTAGTCCTGAAAACAAACAAAAAAGTTATAAGCAGAGATTACAAAGTTGTAAAAGGGATGCATCCGGATCTGCGATCCACTACCATTTGTCGGTGGGCAGTGGTATCTCTGCCGATGGGCCATAAAGGCGGCTCCCTATGCAGCCCAACGGCACCGACTCCGCTACCATTGGTGGACGGCAGTGGAGAAGCTATTCCTAGCTTAGGGATGAAATCAGTTAGCGCGATGGTTATTGAAAGAGTAAAATAAAAGGATAAAATATACAGAGACATCTTTAGTTATAACATATTTTCTTTGTTTTTTTAATTGATGTCGTCGTTGAGTTTTAAATTCAAGTTTGACGATTCGTTTTATTTAAAAAAAATACATAAATGTGTAAAGTTTTAAGTTGTGATTCAAATAACTCTAATGATAAATTAAATCATATCAAAATATATGAAATTTATAATTTTTTTTGAATAAAACGAATGCTTAAAGTTGAATTTAAAAATAAACAGCGACGTCAGTTAAAGAACAGAGAGAGTATTAAATTGTTTTCATAACAACGTGTACTTTATTTTTAAATATACAAAATATTGCCCTACGGCAACAATTTATGTTTTTCAATTGATCCAGGCACGTGTACTTTATTTTTAAATATACAAAATATTGCCTTACGGCAACAATTTATGTTTTCCAATTGATCCAGGCGGCGTGACTCAAATGGAATATTTCCTGGAAAAGTTCTTCCCGGAAGTCCTCAGGGGGAGACAACGCAAAGTTGGACGCCTACTGCAAGTACGACAACCAATGGCTTTTACAGCGTTCACGTCGTCGCTGTTCATCGCCGGCACGCTGTCCTCGCTGGTGGCCAGTCGCGTGACGAGGTGGGTCGGACGACAGGCGATCATGCTCATCGGCGGCGTGCTGTTCGTCGCCGGCTCCGTCGTCAACGCTGCCGCCGTGAACATCGCCATGCTCATCATCGGGCGGATGCTGCTCGGCTTCGGCCTTGGGTTCACCTAGCAGGCGGCTCCAGTGTACCTCTCCGAGACGACTGTAGCATTGCCACCACGCCGCCGTACATCTCCGTCAACCGCCTCGTGCCGTCGGCCGGTTTTCGGTGAGCACCTCCGATACACGACTTTTTTATCTTGCACTCTTGTTCCATAGATCATTTTAGCTAACTCCGCGACCACCCCGGCCACTGGCAGCGCCGCTTCGCAGCGCACCAGCGAGCTCTGGTTGCCGCGCCATGGCCGGCTGGCCACGCGCGTCGGGCCGTGCGACCGGACCTCCCGCGCAGGCCTAGTGTGGCCTTTGCATCCCTTGTTGGGCCGCGACGCGCCCCCTCGGCCTGTTTACATGTGTGGGCCAAAACCTCTGTGGCCCAGTGCAGCTCGGCTCACTAAGCTAGAAATTCTCTTTTATTTGCGAAATAATTGTTTAATTAATCAGAAATGCTTTTAATATTGTAAAATCCGTAGAACATACATTATAGCTCAAAATTTTGTGAAATAAAATTTTTTAGGATCCTCTCAACTAGAATAATATTCTGGAGCTAACCAATTTTTATTTTATGCATAAAATTAAATTACATAATTCAGATCACACAATAATTTAGTAATGCATTATAATTATTCCTTGGCTTGATAAATTACTAAAATGTTTAATTTTCTGTTTCTTTAATCAAACTTTCTGTTTTAGAAAAACTTTTATATTTATTTTCATCAAAAGTAATTTTATAAGCATTTTATTGTGTTTAAACGGTTTTAAAATCATTATAAATTCATTTGATTTCAATAAATCCTGAAAATTTCTCAAAAATTATTTTAGAACCTTTCTGATTTTATGCACAACTCAAATTATATTTTATATTTTTGAAAACTATTTAAAATAAGTTTTATAACTAAATTTGTGTCCTTTGAAAATAAACAGCTATCATCGCATGCGCTGTAAATTTGAGTCTTTGGCAATTAAAGATAGCATAATTTAATAATTTGCATATCATTTATGTATAGGACCCGACCCATCCCAGGAGAGCTTGAAGGTGTTCCTTTGGTAAAGAAAACTAACTATGAGCAAGCCTAGGCAAGCTTCGGTGCATTAAGCCCTTTTAAGTTTTATTTTTATCACTGTGTATGATATCAGTAATGTATTGTGTATTAGGTATTAGGAGTTATGTAAAAAACCTAAAATTATATGCTAGATACCTTATTACCTATGTTGCTAGGTACCTTATTACCTATGTTGAGTGCTGTTGATACGGGTAACTCGATGTAGAGCTAGGCTAAGTTTTAGTTCACGGTAGAAGTCGAGTGAATAGAAAGTCACTCGCGAGCTATAGAAGTCGAGTGAAGAGATAGTCACTCGCGAGCTATATAAGTCGAGTGAAGAGATAGTCACCCCTGAGCTACAGAAGTCGAGTGAGTGGAAAGTCACTCGTGAGCTATAGGTTTGCCACACATTAATTAATTTGAGACCGGGCGGAGACAGCGTATAGGAGGGTTTGCGAATGCTAGGTCTTCGCGGTGGTAGCCCCGTATACGTCGTTAAGGACCGATTCGAGTGTGGCCCTGTTGGATAAGTTTGAACGTATCGAATACATACTGAAATTTTTGGGCCAGGAAACTGATGTAGCTCAATACCGTAGTGGTTGAACGTTCCCCTACCTCTCTTTCGGCGAGGAGAAGAGAAAAGTCTTAGATCTAACCATAGATGCACCTGACGTGGTGATCGCATAGAGGACTATGTGTTTGGGAGCGGTATGCCTCGGGCCGACCCTATTGTATTGTTGTGAAAGGTGGCCACGTGCGGATTCCGAGAAGCGCGCACGTATCGCGTACTTTAGGTTTTCTCAGGTGATGTAAATTGATTATAACCGCTGCCCTTCACAGTAATGAGTACCACTTGTTCACCTAATGACATCGTAGTAACAACATAACTAATAATAATAATAATAACATCAACAATAACAACAACAACAATAATAATAATATGCGGTTTGCTTAGTATAGCAATTGTTTGGCAACATGTTTGATATAGTTTTATAGCACAAATTAAATTTTCATTCTGTAACTTAATTTACCGCTAAAACTTAAATATAAGAACTCATTATATTAGCGCTGGTTTTGTAAATGGCCATTCTATGTGAGTCAGTCCCGTCATATCTTTGGAGCCGACTGTAGTTGGCCACATTGACGGGTAAGACTTGCTGAGCATTTGAATGCTCAGTGCTTGGCTCTCTGTGATTTTGTGTGCAGGTGGTTTCTCTCTCCTTTTTTTGGACCAACTGGTAGAAGCAACCCCCAAGAGTGGTTATGTTCGTCGAGAGCCTTGCTCACCGCGCTGCTGTTTGTGTGTTGTTAGAGGATGCATCGTATGGGCTCGATGGCATTCTATGCAGTCTCTAGGAGACCCTATTGCAGGTTATCGCTTCCGCGCTTTCAAAAATCTTAGTTTTATAAATTTAAGCAACAGTTTGTAGTATATTTTATCAAGCTTAAGTTATACTGTTAGTTCTCGTTTCGTCGAGTGACACCGATAAGATCTTTTTGGTCGATGAATTATCTCTTGTGTGAGGCAGTCTGTCACAGTCGGTTGCCGTCAGCTGGAGAGTTGAGCGTTTCAACCAAAAGGCACGTCGCTTTACGGAAAATTTATGCTCACTTCAGCTGTCTTTGCGCACGAATGAGGGGACGAGTATTGTTCCATGTCGCCAAAAAAACGTAGCTTGTTATGCTTCTCCTTCAGAATTCCCGCTCTCAGTGTTCACAGCAGCCTCAGGGGGCTGATCTTCGGCTACAGCGTCGGCATCTCAAGTGAAGCGGCCATTCTAAGAACAGGAGGGCCCTGGCCCTACTGAATATTATAAAAATTAAAGAACAATGTCAAGGTACAAGTGAAACAAGTAGAAAAAAGATAGTCCTAAACAGAAGACAACCACTGTTGAATACTAGGAAAATAAGATTTTTTTAGCTCTAAGAAGAAGCAATTCAAACTCCCGAACAAACTTAAATTTGCATTTTTCAATTGTAGGATCCTCATTCTTAAAAATCCAATCATTTCTTGTGTTCCGGATACTCCAGACCGTGAGGATAATGATTTCCATAAAGAAAAGAACTGAAAGCTGGCGCTTGATGTGCTGAAAGATATGATAAACCGGTCGGGGTTGCCCAATTGAGATTCCAATGCTTGCCCAATATAATTTTTCAAAGTTACAGTGAAGAAAGAGATGATCCAATATTTCTTCGTGTTGTAGAATGCACAGCTCACAAACATAAGAATCCAAATCCATATTCTTTTCATTAGCTTCTTTTATTGAAGGTCCTCTCATCATGCATGAATCGTAATGTGCTAATGTGAGTATTTGTATAGACAGAGCAATTGAGATGTTGAAATTGAATTTTTTTATTGACCGTTGATTCCCCATCAGTGGTCAATGTTGCAAGATGCATTAAGTTTGTATTTTCCCGCTCCCGGGTCAAATTTAAGTTCATCTTACTAATATAAGAAGTTCCCAATGATATAGATGAGATGCTACTCCAATATTTATACTATGCTAACAAAGAAGGCAACATGTCTGCTTCGTCAACTTGCTAATACAGGCCACCATAATGTGACAAACGTCTTAGTGCAGCACGGTCCGTTGCCTGCAAGTTAAATAATCTTGTTGTTTCACCAGATAAAGTCCAACTTACTCCCTCCACAAAGTCTAGGTAACCTACAAACTATTTCTTTTCAGTTTTGTTCAATTTTCCTCTAATATTATTTGTCTTTTTTCTTTCTCCATATACAAACGTAATCTTAAAATAAAATTTTACAAAATAATATAGCACATCTTCATTATATTTTTTTATAATTTTTATAGCGAAAGGCATTTACCAGTAAATTAATCCTTGAGAAACAAAATTATATGAAAATAACGATAAAATTTTGTAATGTATTTCTCCCTAATATGTGTTATGATGTTTTTTATTATCTCTTAAAATTTCTTCTTAAGAGTACACTTGCGTCCGGAGAAATAAAAAAACAAATTGTATTGGGGTAATGTAAACTAAAATAGCTTGTTGTGGAGGTAATTAGGTAAACTGAATAAAAAAAAGTTAAACTATTATCTGAAATTTGGCTATACTAAAGAGTAGTAAGTTGGACTTCATCTAGTTTCACCACGTTTAAAATGATACCACACATCAAGGATACTTTTGCTTGAAGAAATCTGCTTAAATTGTTTAACACCACGGAAGATTATATACTACATTCCTAAGCATTTGACACTTAGTAAGTAATGATAGTAAGTCTTAATTTAGTTGCCATTGCCCATTGTTCTCTCTCAAAGAAAAAAATATTAAATACCTGGCTGAGCTCTATATAAGTTGCGCACTGCTGGTGGCATTCCATTCCGACCCATTGCCAGACCAATACAGAACCATGGCGGGGGCAGGACTCGCCGCGGCGGCTGAAGGCAGCGCTCGCGACTATGGCGAGGGCATCACGTTCTCTGTCGTGGTGACTAGCCTCATGGCGGCCTCCTGCGGCCTCATCCGGGGCTACGACTACGGCGTTTCAGGTGCCTACGTACTCTTATTTCCGGCTACAGTCTCATGGCCGCTTGCTAATTACTTTGCACATATAGTTGAAGCTCATAGCAATAAATCTAGTTTATGTTTAAATAATCCCTTAAATAGAACTATAGTCCACTACAATTTGATAACGGTAATCAGCTCCTGCAGCACGTTTGTTTTCCTGTTGGTTCAGGCGGCGTGACTCAAATGGAATCGTTCCTGACAAAGTTCTTCCCGGAAGTGCTCATGGGGAGAAACAATGCAAAGGTGGACGCCTACTGTAAGTACGACAACCAATGGCTTACCGCGTTCACGTCGTCGCTGTTCATCGCCGGCACGCTGTCCTCGCTGGTGGCCAGTCGCGTGAAGAGGAGGGTCGGGCGACAGGCGATCATGCTCCTCGGCGGCCTGCTCTTCCTCAGTGGTTCCGTCGTCAACGCCGCAGCCGTGAACATCGCCATGCACATCATCGGGCGGATGCTGCTCGGCTTCGGCCTTGGGTTCACCTTGCAGGCGGCTCCGGTGTACCTCTCGGAGACGGCGCCGGCAAAGTGGCGCGGAGCGTTCACATTGGCCTACAACGCCTTCGTTGTCGTCGGCATACTGTCAGCGACGGTCACCAACTACTTCACGAACCGCATCGAATGGGGCTGGCGGCTCTCCCTCGGCCTGGCGGCCGTTCCGGGTACTATAATTGTCCTGGGAGCCTTCTTCGTCTCCGACACGCCCATCAGTCTCGTCATGCCAGGCCAGCACGATCAAGTTCGAGCCGCTCTGACGCGCATCAGGGGGCCAGGCGCTGACATTGACGCCGAGTTCACGGACTCGTCAGCGCTGTCGACATGGCTCGCCAGAACGACGGGGGCGCGTTCCGTCGATTGTTCAGCAAGGAGCACAGGCAGTACCTGGCGATAGGGGTCGCCATACCAGTCTTCTACGAGTTCACTGGCATGCTCGTCATCGCGGTTTTCTCGCCGGTGCTGTTTCGCACGGTTGGGTTCAATAGCGAGCGAGCTATCCTCGGCTCCGTAATAAACAGCATGACCAACTTGGCCTCCACGCTAGTGGCTTCCTTCATCATGGACCGAGTCGGGCGCAGGATTCTGTTCATCGTAGGTGGTTTGGGAATGATGCTCTGCGAGGTAAGCATATCAATCAGTCAGTGTCTAGCCCATTCGTTTTGACATTATATTGCTTTATTGAATTACAACTACCTTAGGTGGCCATTTCATGGGTCATAGCGGAACCTGGGGAAGCATGAGGGGGTGACAATGCCGCTGAACTACTCAACCGCCGTGCTGGTCCTAATCTGCATGTGCACGTTCAGCTTCGGTCTGTCGTGGGCGCCGCTCCGGTGGGTGGTGCCCAGCGAGATCTACCCCGTGGAGGTCAGGTCGGCAGGGCAGGCCATGAGCATCTCCATCACGCTACGCATCTCCTTCGTGGAGCTGCAGGCGTTCTTCGCGCTGCTCTGCGCCATGAAGTACGCCGTGTTCCTCTTCTATGCCGCTTGGCTCCTGGCCATGACAATCTTCTTGGCCGTGTTCCTGCCTGAGACGAAAGGGGTGCCGTTGGAGGCCATGCGGTCAGTGTGGGCGCGGCACTGGTATTGGAGGAGGTTCAACAAGGACGCCGACAATGACAACAGTGGCATTAGTTTGTAGGCTACCCCCTCTGGTCTCAAGAGACAAGTCGTTCTGAAAAGGATTTCAGATACCAAGATGTGATTATTTCAGTTTACAATTTCGATGCTAAGATGTTCATTGACAAATTTGGATGCTATGATAACGTTTTAGTATTTAATCTTATCTGTCTTTCAAGTGGATGAACACAACTATCAGCTCTAGAAGTAGAACTGCGCGCAGATGACTGTCCGCTAACAATAATGCAAGCTGAAAATATATTTTGACAAATTCTACAGTAGACTCAAATAAACGTGAGTCATTCATTTACATAGATCTAAAAAAAAATTCTTTTACCTTTTAGGATGTAAAAGCATTAAAATAATTAATAATTTTTATAATATTTAAATTGAAAGAAAATCAATAAGTTATGAAAAGTTGCATACGTTGTATACGGAGTATTAGGTAAGTGACTATTTTGGAAATAAACGTCATCATCAGAAAGAAATTGCTCCATCGAATGAAATTTTGTCGGATATATCGTATGGACTATTTTTTTTTTAAAACTCGACGGTTTAGATTAATTCGAGGTTTCATCTCTAAAAGTAAAAAAGAGATAGATGGTCTACCTTAATAGAACTCATATATTATTGCATCTTACCTGCTTATTGCTTATTACGTATGGGCAATACCGCAAACTATGTGTTAGTTGTTCCTCCATCGCCGGATCAAACATATTGGAACTGATCGAACTGATTGAGAATAAGGTGGCCATCTCGTGGATCATGGCGGTCTCACTCCGGAAGCACCAGGCGGCGGTGACGATGTCGGTGAGCTACGCAACAGGTGTGTCGTGGGCGCTGCTGAGACTGGTGGCCGGGCAGGCACTGAGCACCTCCGTCACGCTCTGCGTCTTCTTCGTGGAGCTGCTGGCGTTCTTGAAGCTGCTCTGCGCCATGAAGTACCTCGTGTTCATGGTCCAGCGGAGATGGCTCGTCTGAGATAGGGGATGAATGGGAACCTTCATCTCCTCTGCATCGATCGCACCATCAGCAGGCCGGCCCCTTGTTGCGAGTGACGAGCATGGTTTCGGTGTCAGAAGGGTTTTCGGCGGACCCAAAAACTGATCGACTAGCCGAATTTGCTACAATGCCAAGTTTGGTTTTTGGTGAAAACTGGTCACGTACTTAAACCGAATCAGACCGTTTCACCGAAAACTGTGAACGGTTTCTAAAACCCTGGTGGCGAGTTCATTTTCATAAGAAAAATGGAATTGTCTCGAACCAGTCTCCTAACGCAGCGTCAGGCGCTACTATAGGCGAATACTTGGATCGATTCGTCCAATTCCACTATGATATGGTTGACAGGACATATACTGTTGAATGTTGATTAACTAATGCCGCAGATGCAAAGTAGAAAGGTGCTTGATGCTCCGTGTCTCCCTGCACTTTGGGGAAAAATACTCATTCATCTGAAAGAACTGAGGACTCAAACACTAGCTCAGTTCACCACACATTGACCGAGGAACCGGGGACGATGCTCCATGGTCATCGTTGCGAGAATTGAGCGTTTTGACCAAAAGGAACGTCGCTTTAGGGAGAATTTATGCTCGAGCTGTCTTTGCGCATAAATAAGGTGACCAAAAAAGACGATTGTTGCTCCAACCATCCATCCACACCCACTGTCAAGATGCTCATCAGAAAATAGCATGCTCCAGCGTCTCCCGGATGAGCCCCACCCACCCATGCTAGTTGTTACTATATTGCTCCTACATAATTCTCGCTCTATGCCCCTAAAACTTTTGAGCAATACTACACCTACAAACAAATTTTACGTACTGTACTACTTACGCCAGAAACTGTCTATGATGTATTGGGTTCACTGTCCATAGAGATGGTTTGTAAAAAGTTTGTGTCACAACCCAAATTTCAAATTGAGAAAACAATGGAGAGTTTTAAAATTTTGGTTTCCTTGACAAATCTAGTTAGGCAAATTTTAAAATTTTCCTTTAAAAGGAACTAAGAAAATTAGAAAGTAGTTATCTAGAAGTCAAAATTTTGAAATATAAAATGTGAATTGGACAAGTGTTTGAGCTCTTCTTTTTCATTTCGAATTTTGGTTTTTGGAGTTTGAATTTTTCCCAAAAATCTTAGCCCTAAATTCAATCTAGAAGCCACAAAGAATTGGAAAAAGGAGGGAATTCGAAATTTGCTAGTGGGCCAAAAATTCTTTTACCAGGCCGGCCCATTTTCCCTCCTTCCTTCTTTCCTCTGGCCCAGCCCGCGCCGTTCCCTGTCTTCTTCCTCCGGTCGCGCCACACGCCGAGCGACAGGGCAAGGCAGGCCAGCCCTAGCTGGCCGTGCCGGTGGGCTCGCGCTAAACGAGGGCGGTGGCGGAGTTGTACACCGTCGTCCACTCTGACCCGCAGCGCCGTGTGAAGGGGAACGGAGTCAGTGGCAACCCGGAGAGCAGCGACCTCTGTCGTGACGCGTTGAATGCCGGGCACCGACTTGCCGACCCGTTCAGCTCGCCGGGACATCACGCTGGACGTCGCAGACCCTTGCCACCGAGGCGACGACGCCACGCAGCTGCTAAATGCCCGAGCTCCACCGCACCTGTGCTGAATTACGCTGCCGAGCGCCGTCCGGCTATAAAAGAAGCCCAACGTCGCGCCGCGTGTCCCCCTTCGCTCCACCACATCCCCGAGTTCGTCCACGATCCCGCCCTCACTGCAAATCGTCCTCCGCCACCGTCAATTTTGCGTTTTCTCCGAATTCAGCCGCCGTCACCCCTCTCCGGTGAGCACCTCCCTCCCGGCCGCCGTCTTCCAATTCCTCGCACTGGTAGCACCACAAGCTCCCTAGGGAACTAACCGAGCACGAGAGAGAGAGTAGCCGTAGCACTGACTGGCCGGTCCACGTGAGTCACCACCGTGCTCCGCCACCCGCGTGCTGCCGGCCATCGTCCCAAGCTGACCGGTGAAACCACACGCGTCACAGTGTGTACTAGGGTATGGAGAAGGTGCACACCAAGTTTCGCACCAAACGGAGCACCGGGCTGCCGGGAACGGGCGCGGAAACCTACGCACCCAGAGCGCGTTCAGAGCGCCAGAGCGCGCCCAGAGCGCGTCCAGAGCGCGCACTGGCACGCCGCGTTCCTGTTGCGGCAGTAGCCAAATGCTAACGTCAATCACACTATTGCGTCGAGCTTGACACAAGGATTCCAAAACACTAGTTGTTGCCTCGAGATTCGGGATCAAGTTACCGGGAACGCGAACCAAAGTCGGGAGCACGCCCGGTATCGCCGGGAGCGCAACCAACCCGTGAACGCCGAACTTTCCGAAAACCCTGAACTTCCCGTGATCCCTGAATTTCCCATGAACCCCGAACTTTCCCGTGAACCCTGAACTTTCCCGTGATCTCCGAATTTCCCGTGAACCCCGAACTTTCCGAAAACCCCGAACTTCCCGTGATCCCCGAATTTCCCGTGAACCCCGAACTTTCCCGTGAACCCCGAACTTTCCCGTGATCCCCGAATTTCCCGTGAACCCCAAACTTTCCAAAAACCCCGAACTTCCCGTGATCCCCGAATTTCTCGTGAACCCCGAACTTTCCCGTGAACCCTGGACTTTCCCGTGAACCCCGGACTTTCCCGTGAACCCCGAACTTTCCCGTGAACCCCGAACTTTCACGTGTCCACGGAAACCCCGAACTTTCACGTGTCCCCGGAAACCCCGAACTTTCACGTGTCCACGAAAACTCCGAACTTTCACGTGTCCACGGAAACCCCGAACTTTCACGTGTCCCCGGAAACCCCGAACTTTCACGTGTCCACGGAAACCCCGAACTTTCACGTGTCTCCGGAAACCCCGAACTTTCACGTGTCCACGGAAACCCCGAACTTTCACGTGTCCATGGAAACCCCGAACTCTCACGTGTCCACGGAAACCCCGAACTTTCACGTGTCCACGAAAACCCCGAACTTTCACCACAACCCACGGGTCCACAGGAAAATCCCCGATTTCGGGCACCTGAGTGCCCAGAGGGCATGGACACAGGCCGAACCCCGTGTCCAGACAGATTTTTCTGCAGTCCGTCATAGCACATTGCCGTTGACTTTACCGCCACATCCTAACTCAAATCATCACAACCGATATACCATTGGAACCCAAATCATGAGCCCTACCATCCTACCCAATTCAAACTCCATAAATTGTTTGGTGTTTGTTTCTAGTTTCTTGATTGCTCTTTGGTAGTCTTTTTGTAACTATTGCTTGTAGCAGCAGAAGAAGAAGAAGTTGAAACCGCCCAAGAGCCGGAAGAGCCTGAAGAACCCGAGCCTGAAGCGGACTTCGAAGAAGCAACTGAAGGCAAGTCCTAACCCATCTTAAGCCCGTTGAAACCATGTTTTATTTACCGCGCCGATAGACAGCGATGCTAGCCTACTTTGAGATGTGTTAAACATTGTGTAGTTTAATACCTATTCCATCTCAGGTATTTATATTTATGTCAGTAGCTCGCTGTATAAATATAGATATTTCCATTGAAAACTATTACCGACGTGTCCTTGATAACTGTAGGAATTTCCGTTCCTAGTTAGTTTTACGGAACGGATACTACCTTGTTACTAGAACTGCTTAGGACTCCCTCTGCGGTGCTCTACACCGCCACACCATCTACCGTTAATTTACAAAACGAGCCATAAAGAGTTTGGTGGTGTGAGTATAAACAAAAAGGGATGGGATTAGAACAACTGATACTAGGGGAAGAGGGGACGTTTCTGGCCGTGGGGTGGGGCTCACCTGAGGTGATGGTGATAAGTGTATTGGCTTCGCTGTGGTCCACCTGCCGTGGACGAGACCGCCACCTCTGCCATATAAAGACCGGTTCGTTAGCCCTCGACTTAGTAATCCCCGTGCAACCACAAAACCTGTACTTTTGGGCAAGACTTATTCTCTCTACGTATTCTTTCCACATCGAACCACTGGGGGTCGGTAGTGAAGACACAAGGGAACAGGAGAAGGGCGTGAGATGACTCGCTGCCTGGCCTTCGACGATAATTGCCCGCGTCATGGGAGCGTAAGCCCACGGATATAGCCCATGATTTGGTAATACTCGGGATTGAAGGGGAACAGGAAAAGGCGTGAATGGGGTGAATATTCACGACCCGGCTCCGGGAATGTACCGACGCGTCATCGACGGCCTGGAAAACCCCGAGGGATGGCCCCTGTTTGCACCTTGAGTGGAATCTGTGGAAAACTGCGTAGATGTGGATAGGCGTTATGTAGCTCTAATGATCAGGAGTAGCATAACCTGTGGGTACAGTGTATAACCTCTGCAGAGTTAAAAATCCTTCCGGATAGGCCGTTGTCACGGTATTGACATGCTACTGTTTGGACGCCCTACGATTAGACTTTATTCATTGCCTTGTTGCGTGAGTGGGTGTAGTAACCCGTGTTTCGGAAATTGCGTGGCTCTGTGCCTAGGGCTGGCACGATAGTGCTTACGCCCAATATAAAACTTGAGAACTGCGGAGAGGAGTGAAAACCTTTCCCAGATCCACTCTACTAAAATATAGCAAATGCTCTTCTCTCCCCTTTAAATTCTCTTCCGATAGGGAGTCAGCATGAAAACCTGCTTTCCGCAAAACTTTACCCCCAAGCTTTCTTTGCTTCGCTACGGCGAAACCCCTTACCTACTTCTTGTTGAGACTTGCTGAGTACCTTTGTACTCACTCCTTCCGTTGTTGCTACTTTTGCTCAGAAGATGAGGATGACGAAGAAGATGCGGACTATGAAGAGTAGAGGTCTCGTCCGCCGTCAAGTTGCCTGTGGAGTGTGTATAGACTAGGTGTGGTTTGTCCAGAGTCGCTGCGCCGACTCATGCTTGTACTCTAGACTTGTTTGCCGAATCTTTTAGGTTGAGTAGTGCGATGTAATAAAGTACGTGTGATAAATACCACTTTGTTCTGAATGTGCGTACCAGCTACGGATCCAGGGAATGGTACAGGTGGCACATAGACGCTCCTTTCTGTTAAGGGGGTCCCACAGGGTGGTATCAGAGCCGTACTTGACCATAGGATGAGACCATAGGTTGTGAGACGTTGCAGCATACGGTTAGAACGATACGTTTTCCTGGAAAAACTACGTTCTAGTGGGGCTTAGTCCCACACGCGTTTGTTTGTTCGCGTACCGTTTATATTATGCTGTATACTGTCTTTATAGTACTGGCCATGTTTTGCTGCCTCTTGCATATGGCCTCTGAGGGATGGATCCACCTTGGCCCAGAAGCGAGTAGGATCGACGGGTTTCTCGCGATCCTTACCCGCACGCTTGCACGGTTCGGGTACACCATGGCGGTGTCCTACCGTTGGAGGTGTCTGGATGCCGAGGAATACGTCCTACACGAGGTGGAGGCGGCCTTGGTGGCGTATCCACTATCGCTGTGGACATCGCTGACCACGGGCCCCACCTACAGTGCAGCTCTGCAGAGTGCTGCACGGGAGGTGCTACTGCACGTGTGTACGGTGAACCTCGACATCACCGGCGTCACACCAGTGCGGTACTTCCCAGTGTTCACCACGACTCACCCGACGTGGGTTCACCGGATGGGCACACTCGACGGCCCCACCAGGACCGTTGATGACCCCACCCTCGTGGAGACGACGCAGTACCTGCATGCGCAGCACCGGCTCTACGAGGTGGTGAGGGGACAGTGGCTCCAGCAGTCCCTTCGGGCCTTTTCCGCCGAGGGGCAGGTGGCTGAGTTGTAGGAGCAGCTGGAGACTGCCCACACCCAGAGAGACGCTGCTCAGGTGCAGCTGACTGCTGCTCAGATGCAGCGGGACGAGTTGCAGACACAGCTCGGAGACGTGAAGGGGCAGCGTGACTCAGCGCTACACCAGCTTGCTGCCGCCCGTGCCGAGCTTACCGCGGCACAGGCGACGGAGGAGGGGCTCAAACGAAGCCTCGCGAACCAGCACGACTCCCATCAGCGGCATGTGAGGATTCTGAGGCGTCAGTTGCGCGCTCAGATGCACTTCCCGTACCCTCCGACTCGCAGAGGTGCGAGAAAGAGTGTGCCGGGAGTGGGAGCAGCACTTGGGGGAGGAGCACACAGCTCCTCAGCGTCGGCCGTGAGTGCTTCGGTATGCTGAGGCCCCCGCACCAGGATTACTCCTCGCAAGAGTAGTCTGGTGCGCCTCTCCGATGGAAGGGTGGTGTTGCCACCCCACGCCCCGGTGCTGGACCAAGAGACTCGTGACGCCATCTACACATGGGTGGCGCAGCTTCCTCCACGTCAGGACGGCGAGGGTTGTAGCCGCAGGAGCCCTCTCGCCCGTGCACTTAGTGCGGGTGAGCCGGACCTGTGCGACGACTCTGACGAGCCGATGGAGGAGTCAGAGCCCGACTCCAGTGTGGAGGTGGTTGGGTTTACTGCAGGCCATGCGCAGGCACCCCGTGGAGCCGACACTTTAGCCACGGAGGTGAAGCCTGTGGCCGGTCCGAGCCAGCCGCCGACTCACGGTGACGAGGAGTAGGAGGACTTTGCTGCTGGACGCTGGTTTGTGGTGGACACCAGCGAGGGAGTTCGAGCAGCCGTAGTTGTTAAGATGACGACTCTTTTGCTTCCACTAGGCTAGTTAGGGAGGCCCACCTTTGTAGTGGTGGATGACATTGCTGGTGGCAACGGATTTTTGAGATGCACTTAGTATGACTCCCGTATTGTGACCTGCAGATGGAATCTCAGACTCTGTAGTTGTAACCGCTTGTAATATAACCATGGTTGTGTGATATGTGTGATTTGCTTCTCTTCACTCTTTGAATGATTGTTTGTGTGCGTGCTGTTTTCCAAATCTTAAGAACTAAAGAAGTAATAGTACATCTGGCAATAGTACCGAACTCCATCAATTATTTTGGCTTTGGCAGGATGGCACCAAAGAAATCCACACGTATCCAGGAACGCCAAGCTCGCGAGCGCAACCTAAATGAGATTATTCATGAAGAAAGGGTTGCGCCACAGTCGAGGGGACGAGCGGTTACGAGAGGAGAGGCGCTCTCTAATCCGCGCCACTCACATGCGCAAGCTCGCAGTGCCCCAAGACAGGCTCACGCAGACGAAGCCCAATCGAGCCATCATGGTGAGAATGAGGTAGCTCACCCTGGTTCTGCTCCTGTAGGGGCAGAAGCTCAAGGAGCTGCACGAGTTCCTTCACGGGCTGCAACAGGAGGTGAAGCTCCAGTGGCGGGAGGAGAAGAACTCCCCTTGCCACCTGCCACTCTAGCAGACGTGATGGTCACCCAGACCCAGCTACTGACTACTATAGCGCAGGGAATGGGGCAGCGGGGAGCTTCGAACCCGCAAAGCAGGATGTCAGAGTTTTTGCGACTTCGACCTCCTACTTTTGACAGTGTTGATGAAGAACCACTCGCAGCAGATGATTGGCTGCGAGAGATCAATAAGAAGCTGGATATCGTGGCAGCTGGAGATCAGGAGAGGGTGATGCTCGCTGCCCACAACTCCTTGGAGCTGCTAGTGAATGGTGGGATAACTATCGCGAAGCCACTACCGATCCTACTGCAACTACTTGGAATGAGTTCGAGCAAGCGTTCCGAGCTTACCATATCCCAGCTGGTACAATGAAAATGAAGGCTGATGAATTCAGGGCCTTGAAGCAAGGGCCAATGACAGTGAATCAGTACATCAGAAAATTTATGAAGCTGGCCCGTTACGCCCCAGGGGAGGTTGATACGGACCAAAAAAAGCAAGAGCGCTTCTTGGATGGGCTGAGCCATGTTATGCAGGCTCAACTGGTGGCTCATACCTTTCCGGATTTAAATACTATGATGAACAAGGCTATACTTCTGGAAAGGGCACGCGCCGGACTGGATGGCGAGAGAAAACGCAAGTTTCAAGCCAAAAAGTCCCGACAATTTGAACAGAGGCAGCGGCCAAGGTTTGACAAATTCCAGAAGCCGCAGTACCCGTCCACGATGCAGTATCGTATACCAACTACACCCCAGTCGCAACAGTCTGCATCGTCGGTGCGTCAGCCGCCACCCCCATCTACTCCACGTGTCACATCTAGCGTGGGACAGGCTTCAAATGCCCCGAGAACATGTTTCAACTGCCATAGTCCGGGACATTTCGTGGCCAATTGTCCCCTGAATCGACCGGCTACCGTGGGTCCAACATACTCGCGCACTAGACCTGCGTCGACTGGAGTACCACGTGGAACCTCGAGGACGACAGCACCGCCTAGGAGGCCTCAGCAGTATGGACAAGGAAGGGTGAACCACGTCCGTGCTGAGACTGCGGAGGAGGCACCAGAGGTCATAGTCGGTGAGTACTTAGTCCACTCTACCCTTGCAACCGTTCTGTTCGATTCCGGTGCTTCGCATTCTTTTGTTTCGTCAAAGTTTACGAAAAAGGGAAAACTGCCAATGGTTTTGCTAGAAACCCCCATGCTGATAAAATCTTCGGGAGCTACCATGAAGTGTAGTTTAGGTTGCATGAGGGTCAAAATTCATTTAAGTGGGGTAGAGTTCATGGTTAACCTGATAGTTATTCAAGCAGAGGGCATAGATGTCATTTTGGGTATGGACTGGTTACACCGCTATAAAGGAGTTATTTACTGCTTTGAGCGTGTCGTGACAGCCATAAACCATAAAGGCATCTCGGCTTCTTGTCAGCCGAGGAAACAAAAAGTCGGACCCGTAATATTCGCTGCAGAAGCTACTCCTTTAGAAGAAGTACCTGCAGTACGGGATTTCGCTGATGTGTTTCCAGAAGAGCTACCGGGCATGCCACCAGATCGGGACGTCGAATTTATTATCGACCTAGTTCCTGGTGCGACACCAATAGCGAAAAGACCATATAGAATGGCTGCTGATGAGCTGGTAGAACTCAAGAAACAGCTAACTGAGCTCCAAGAAAAAGGTTATGTCCGTTCAAGTGCATCACCGTGGGGAGCACCGGTATTGTTCGTCAGAAAGAAAGACGGTAGCCTCAGAATGTGCATTGACTATCGTGCATTAAACGAGGTCACTATCAAGAACAAGTATCCGTTACCTAGGATTGATGACCTGTTCGATCAGTTGAAAGGAGCCAAATATTTCTCCAAAATTGACTTGAGATCGGGCTACTATCAGCTAAAGATCCGAGAAAGTGACATTAAGAAGACAGCTTTCGTTACCAGGTACGGACAATTCGAGTTCACAGTCATGCCATTCGGTCTGACCAACGCTCCTGCCTACTTCATGAATTTGATGAATAAGGTATTCATGGAGGAATTAGATAAGTTTGTGATCGTGTTCATTGACGATATCCTTGTCTACTCCAAAAGTGAGCCAGAGCATGAGGCACATTTGAGAGTAGTACTTGAAAGGTTGAGAGAGCATCAGTTGTATGCCAAATTTAGTAAATGTGAATTTTGGCTGCAAGAAGTGGCTTTCCTTGGACATATTGTGTCAACCGAGGGAATAAAAGTTGACCCAGCCAAAGTGGAGGCAGTGATGGAATGGAAGCAACCCACTAGTGTCACAGAGATTAGAAGTTTTCTTGGATTAGCAGGCTATTATCGTAGATTTATCAAGGATTTCTCAAAGATTGCAAAGCCCATGACCGAGTTGACCAAGAAAGACAAGAAATTTGTGTGGACTGAAAAGTGTGAGCATAGTTTTCAAACCTTGAAAGCGCTACTTACCACTGCTCTAGTACTCATACTACCTGACATATACCAAGATTTTGTAGTGTATTGTGATGCGTCTCGACAAGGGTTAGGATGTGTTCTGATGCAAGAAGATCGTGTAGTAGCTTATGCCTCTCGACAACTGAAGAAGCATGAAGAAAATTATCCTACCCATGATCTTGAGCTTGCTGCAGTGGTTCATGCATTAAAGATTTGGAGACACTATTTGATCGGGAATAAGTGCAAAATCTTCACAGACCATAAGAGTCTGAAGTACATTTTTACACAGCCTGAGTTGAATTTGAGGCAAAGAAGATGGTTGAAACTGATCAAAGATTATAATCTAGAGGTACAGTACCACCCAGGGAAAGCTAATATTGTAGCTGATGCTTTGAGCCGCAAGAAGCATCCTCGAGGTATTGAAGAGTTAACCAACAATTCGGAGCTGATTCATCAGATGACCAACCTAAACCTGCATATAGCAGTGCCGGGTAACCTTTATGCCTTGTCAATACAATCAACTCTTCAAGAAGAAATTAAGAAGGCCCAGGTTCACGACCCTCAATGTCGCAAAATTAAAGAGCAGGCCATGTCAAAAAAGGCGTCAGAAATTAGGCTTGATGATCAAGGGACGGTATGGTATCGAGACCGAATTTGTGTGCCTAACAAGAAACAGTTGAAGCATCTTATTTTAACAGAAGCTCATACTTCGGCATATTCCATTCATCCTGGTACAACCAAGATGTATTTAGATTTGAGAGAAAAATATTGGTGGCCAGCTATGAAAAGAAATGTTGCCCGATATGTAGCACACTGCGACACCTGCAGAAGAGTCAAGGCCGAACATCAGAAACCGGCAGGACTGCTGCAACCGTTAAAGGTACCTTCATGGAAGTGGGATGAGATATCAATGGACTTCATCATAGGTCTCTCCCGAACCAAGAAGGGAAATGATTCTATATGGGTAATAGTTGACCGTCTTACCAAGGTAGCCCATTTTATACCAGTGAAAGCACAATACCGAGGAGATCACCTGGCTCAGCTTTATGTGGACAATATACTGAAGTTGCACGGAGTACCAATGAGAATAGTGTCTGACCGAGGATCCCAGTTTACCTCTCATTTTTGGAAAAGTTTACACAAGGTTCTGGGAACGCAGCTAGATTTCAGTTCAGCATATCATCCCCAAACAGACGAACAAACCGAGAGAATAAATCAAATATTAGAAGATATGCTTCGAGCCTGTGTTTTGACTTATGGGAAGGACTGGGAGAGCAGCTTGGCATTTGCAGAATTCTCATATAACAACAGTTACCAAGGCAGTATTCAGATGGCACCGTTCGAGGTGTTATACGGCCGCAAGTGTCGAACACCCCTATTGTGGTCTGAGGTCGGAGAGCGATCATTGTTTGGACCCGCCATCATAAAGGATGCGGAAGATAAGATAGCGGAAATAAGAGAAAAGGTTAAAACTGCCCAGAGTCGACAGAAGAGTTATGCAGATAATCGAAGACGAGAGTTGTCGTTCGAAAAAGGAGAGTTTGTATATCTCAAAGTATCCCCAATACGAGGTACCCGAAGATTCCAGGTCCGTGAGAAACTGGAACCGAGATACATAGGACCGTATCGGATACTTGCAAAGATTGGTCCTGTAGCATATCGACTGGAACTCCCAGCAGAGTTGTTAGATGTTCATCCAGTGTTCCATGTTTCACAGCTCAAGAAATGTTTAAAAGTACCAGAACAACAAGTAGCCGTTGAGGAGTTGGATTTACAGCCTGACTTGAGATACCAAGAAACACCCATCCGGATCTTGGATGTGACTGTCCGCCAGACCCGACGGAAAGCCATCAACTTTTATCGAGTCCAGTGGAGTAACCACTCGGAGACGAAAGCTACTTGGGAAAGAGAGGACGACCTCAAGAAAAAATTCCCTCAATTCCTCGAGAAGAATCGTCTGGATCTCGAGGACGAGATTCCATTTAAGTGGGGTAGGTCTGTCACAACCCAAATCTCAAATTGAGAAAACAATGGAGAGTTTTAAAATTTTGGTTTCCTTGACAAATCTATTTAGGCCAAATTTTAAATTTTTCCTTTAAAAGGAACTAAGAAAATTAGAAAGTAGTTATCTAGAAGTCAAAATTTTGAAATATAAAATGTGAATTGGACAAGTGTTTGAGCTCTTCTTTTTCATTTCGAATTTTGGTTTTTGGAGTTTGAATTTTTCCCAAAAATCTTAGCCCTAAATTCAATCTAGAAGCCACAAAGAATTGGAAAAAGGAGGGAATTCGAAATTTGCTAGTGGGCCAAAAATTCTTTTACCAGGCTGGCCCATTTTCCCTCCTTCCTTCTTTCCTCTGGCCCAGCCCGCGCCGTTCCCTGTCTTCTTCCTCCGGTCGCGCCACACGCCGAGCGACAGGGCAAGGCAGGCCAGCCCTAGCTGGCCGTGCCGGTGGGCTCGCGCTAAACGAGGGCGATGGTGGAGCTGTACACCGTCGTCCACTCTGACCCGCAGCGCCGTGTGAAGGGGAACGGAGTCAGTGGCAACCCAGAGAGCAGCGTCCTCTGTCGTGACGCGTTGAATGCCGGGCACCGACTTGCCGACCCGTTCAGCTCGCCGGGACATCACGCTGGACGTCGCAGACCCTTGCCACCGAGGCGACGACGCCACGCAGCTGCTAAATGCCCGAGCTCCACCGCACCTGTGCTGAATTACGCTGCCGAGCGCCGTCCGGCTATAAAAGAAGCCCAACGTCGCGCCGCGTGTCCCCCTTCGCTCCACCACATCCCCGAGTTCGTCCACGATCCCGCCCTCACTGCAAATCGTCCTCCGCCACCGTCAATTTTGCGTTTTCTTCGAATTCAGCCGCCGCCACCCCTCTCCGGTGAGCACCTCCCTCCCGGCCGCCGTCTTCCAATTCCTCGCACTGGTAGCACCACAAGCTCCCTAGGGAACTAACCGAGCACGAGAGAGAGGTACCCGTAGCACTGACCGGGCGGTCCACGTGAGTCACCGCCGTGCTCCGCCACCCGCGTGCTGCCGCCCGTCGTCCCAAGCCGACCGGTGAAACCACACGCGTCACAGTGTGTACTAGGGTATGGAGAAGGTGCACACCAAGTTTCGCACCAAACGGAGCACCGGGATGTCGGGAACGGGCGCGCGAACCTACGCACCCAGAGCGCGTTCAGAGCGCCAGAGCGCGTCCGGAGCGCGCACTGGCACGCCGCGTTCCCGTTGCGGCAGTAGCCAAATGCTAACGTCAACCACACTATTGCGTAGAGCTTGACACAAGGATTCCAAAACACTAGTTGTTGCCTCGAGATTCGTGATCAAGTTATCAGGAATGCGAACCAAAGTCGAGAGCACGCCCAGTATCGCCGGGAGCGCAACCAACCCGTGAACCCCGAACTTTTCGAAAACCCCGAACTTCCCGTGATCCCCGAATTTCCTGTGAACCCCGAACTTTCCCATGAACCCCGAACTTTCCCGTGATCCCCGAATTTCCCGTGAACCCCGAACTTTCCGAAAACCCCGAACTTCCCGTGATCCCCGAATTTCTCGTGAACCCCGAACTTTCCCGTGAACCCCGGACTTTCCCGTGAACCCCGAACTTTCCCGTGATCCCCGAACTTTCACGTGTCCACGGAAACCCCGAACTTTCACGTGTCCCCGGAAACCCCGAACTTTCACGTGTCCCCGGAAACCCCGAACTTTCACGTGTCCACGGAAACTCCGAACTTTCACATGTCCACGGAAACCCCGAACTTTCACGTGTCCACGGAAACCCCGAACTCTCACGTGTCCACGGAAACCCCGAACTTTCATGTGTCCACGAAAACCCTGAACTTTCACCACAACCCACAGGTCCACAGGAAAATCCCCAATTTCAGGGACCTGAGTGCCCAGAGGGCATGGACACAGGCCGAACCCCGTGTCCAGACAGATTTTTTTGCAGTCCGTCATAGCACATTGCCGCTGACTTTACCGCCACATCCTAACTCCAATCATCACAACCGATATACCATTGAAACCCACATCATGAGCCCTACCATCCTACCCAATTCAAACTCCATAAATTGTTTGGTGTTTGTTTCTAGTTTCTTGATTGCTCTTTGGTAGTCTTTTTGTAACTATTGCTTGTAGCAGAAGAAGAAGAAGTTGAAACCGCCCAGGAGCCTGAAGAACCCGAGCCTGAAGCGGACTTCAAAGAAGCGACTGAGGGCAAGTCCTAACCCATTTTAAGCCTGTTGAAACCATGTTTTATTTACCGCACCGATAGACAGCGATGCTAGCCTACTTTGAGATGTGTTAAACATTGTGTAGTTTAATACCTATTCGATCTCAGGTATTTATATTTATGTCAGTAACTCGCTGTATAAATATAGATATTTCCATTGAAAACCATTACCGACGTGTCCTTGATAACTGTAAGAATTTCCGTTCCCAGTTAGTTTTACGGAACGGATACTACCTTGTTACTAGAACTGCTTAGGACTCCCTCTGCGGTGCTCTACACCGCCACACCATCTAACATTAATTTACAAAACGAACCATAAAGAGTTTGGTGGTGTGAGTATAAACAAAAAGGGATGGGATTAGAACAACTGATACTAGGTGAAGAGGGGACGTTTCTGGCCGTGGGGTGGGGCTCACCTGAGGTGATGGTGATAAGTGTATAGGCTTCGCTGTGGTCCACCTGCCGTGGACGAGACCGCCACCCCTGCCATATAAAGACCGGTTCGTTAGCCCTCGACTTAGTAATCCTCGTGCACCACAGAACCTGTACTTTTGGGCAGGACTTATTCTCTCTACGTATTCTTTTCACATCGAACCATTGGGGGTAGTTAGTGAAGACACAAGGGAACAGGAGAAGGGCGTGAGATGACTCGCTGCCTGGCCTTCGACGGTAATTGCCCGCGTCATGGGAGCGTAAGCCCACGGATATAGCCCCTGGTTTGGTAATACTCAGGATTGAAGGGGACCAGGAAAAGGCGTGAATGGGGTGAATATTCACGACCCGGCTCCGAGAATGTACCGACGCGTCATCGACGGCCTGGAAAACCCCGAGGGATGGCCCCTGTTTGCACCTTGAGTGAAATCTGTGGAAAACTGCGTAGATGTGGATAGGCGTTATGTTGCTCTAATGATCAGGAGTAGCATAACCTGTGGGTACAGTATACAACCTCTGCAGAGTTAAAAATCCTTCCGGATAGGCCGTTGTCACGGTATTGACATGCTACTGTTCGGGCGCCCTACGAGTAGACTTTATTCATTGCCTTGTTGCGTGAGTGGGTGTAGTAACCCGTGTTTCGAAAATTGTGTGGCTGTGTGCCTAGGGCTGGCATGAGAGTGCTTACTCCCAATATAAAACTTGGGAACTGCGAAGAGGAGTGAAAACCTTTCCTAGGTCCACTCTACTAAAATATAGTAAATGCTCTTCTCTCCACTTTAAATTCTCTTCCGATAGGGAGCCGGCATGAAAACATGCTTTCCGCAAAACTTTACCCCCAAGCTTTCTTTGCTTCGCTACGGCAAAACCCCTTACCTACTTCTTGTTGAGACTTGCTGAGTACCTTTGTACTCACTCCTTTCGTTGTTGCTACTTTTGCTCAGAAGATGAGGATGACGAAGAAGATGCGGACTATGAAGAGTAGAGTTCTCGTCCGCCGTCAAGTTGCCTGTAGAGTGTGTATAGACTAGGTGTAGTTTGTCCAGAGTCGCTGCGCCGACTCATGTTTGTACTATAGACTTGTTTGCCGAATCTTTTAGGTTGTGTAGTGCGATGTAATAAAGTACGTGTGATAAATACCACTTTGTTCTGAATGTGCGTACCAGCTACGGATCCAGGTAATGGTACAGGTGGCACATAGACGCTCCTTTCTGGAAAGGGGGTCCCACAGTTTGTAAGATCTGTTTGTAAGTGGAGCATTCTTCAAAACTTTTATGCCTCTATGCTGTGTATTAAAAAAAGTGCTTACTATGTTGTGGCTTCGCTCATGGTAGTGTAGGGGATTAGCGTCGTCGTTGATTATACTCCCTTGGATTTAACATATGAACAGCATATTGACATATAACATCAATTTGATCATTTGTTTTATTTAAAAAGCATGATAAATATAATTTATATAATTTATTTTATCATTAATAATATTCGAAACACGATTAATAATTTTATACATTTGAATTAATTTTTTGAACTAAATGAAAGTCAAAGTTGATGTTAGAAGTTAACCGTGTCACCATTTTAAAATCGGAGGGAGTATATGTGAGAGATTTTTTCTATATATCATTTTAACTGATTTGTACCAAGTATATTCATTTAAGGGAGGATTTCAATTTTCGCAAATCTTTGACTCGGCCTTAAAAAAAAGAAAAGAAAACATAGGGACTTATTTAAATGGATCAGACTGGGAGTATCCGGACCTCCTACAATTATGTCATATGGTCGCTTCCCCAGACACATCCATCCCATTTTATTCAGTGCTACATGCATGCACCTCTTCAATGTCTATAAATTCATGCGATTTTCTTTGTTTATTTTCATTTTAAAAAATAATTTCTAGTAGAAAGCAAGAATCCATACGTACGCCTATATCTTGGACTGTGGTTTTATGCAACCTCGTACAGTCAATGCAGTTCAGCCGCCCACTTCCAGCTAATATCCACATCCACTTGCACAAATACGGGCAGGGTGACGAGTGACGAGTGACGAAGTTCGGCGCCGGCCGGGCATCTGAAAGAAAGCGGCCCTTGTAGCCTTCTGGTCCTCAATTTCCATGGCCGGAGGTGGATTCTTCGCGCCGGAGGGCGGCGCCCACGCGCAGGACTACGGCGGCGGGGTGACCTTCTCCGTCGTGGTGACCTGCCTCATGGCAGCCTCCTGCGGCCTCATCTTCGGCTACGACGTTGGCATCTCGGGTGCGTGGTGGCTACCGTAAATATGCCTGAATTCATCTTCCTCCTCTGGTTGCTTTGCTTTCACCATGGATCACTCTGGTTTCCGATTCTCCGGCGGCGGCCCAGAGTGCTGTGATCATTCTGTAGAAGCTCCTCCACGCAGGAAATTGCGCTTTATATACTCCTGTCTTGCAGCTTTTGAAAAGATCCGGTTGAATGCAGTCACAAGCAGGGGAAAGTAATTGAGAATAATCCATTTTTCTAATTAAATTTAGTATGCTTCCTTCAAATTGATATCATTAATTAGGAGTGTGACTAGGAATAATCTGATTTTAGTAGCGCCCATTAATTAAGTAGAATTATCTACTTATTTTTTTACTCATAATTAAAGCATTCCAAATATATATAGTACCATGTTCTTCATTCGTCGTTCCCAAAAAATGACCTTGGGAGTTAGTCAGAAGGACTGGAACAAAGCTGTACTCCAACAGCATTATCTAATTGCCGCCAGTGGCAGAACTGGACGGTAAATTTAGCAGGGCCGATCAATCTGTTTCATCGTAGTCTGCTCCATCTAAATGAGTGTGATCTTAAGCTTAGGCTGTTCATCCTATGTAAGTCATTACGATTTTTTACAGCAACCAATGTGAAGTCAGCGTGTTGCCTATCGTGGTTCACGACTGGGCAAAGTTTTAACGAGATCATGTCTCTCGTCTTATCCACGCCATCGGTGTCGCCACTTGGCAGAGCTTGCACCGTAAAGCCCACGTTAGCTAGAGGTAGATCATTTTTTGATAGATGAAAGAGCTTAAAACTTTCAAAATGAACTAAATCCTCCTTCATCACTGCAAGAAAAATATTTTTTTCACTAAGGTAATTGGTCTCTATATGTTTGATGTTATTCACTATAGATATTTTATCACAAAAAATTTTTGTGGTACTTTAGTGATAGAAAACTTGCCACTATATGTATATAATAATCAAAAAATGTATATATTGGTCACTAAAATTATATAGCAGTTACGGAACCTTTAGTAACTAAATACTTACATTTAGTAAATAATGGTCATACTAATTGGTCACTAGAAATACATGTCTAAATAAAAAATAGAATCTTGATCACTATTTATCAATATTTAATGACCAAATTGTTTGATCATTAAAACTTAGTTAAAAAGTCTATTTTTTATAATGCATCTTATATTGTTAGTAGAATAAATATATTAGAGGGGACCAAACAAAGAGTTCTTATGTGCAATTTCAAAACATAGGGCATATATCCTTTTTCTTTTGTTAGAAAAGGGCATCTTGCAGTTTGTTCTTAGAATACTGTTCTTCTGTTGTACTAAATGTAGTATTGAGTGTTTGTAGTAATATGGTTCACAACTGGGCCACCGGCAGAAAAGTTGCAATAGTGCCATGTTTCTTAGTTTTCTGTTTAAAGATCTTTTGGAACCAGCCATGTGTGCACTGACGTAGAAAAGCTGTAATTGCTGAAAATACTTATTAACATATTGTTTTATTTTCTAAAAAAAATATTAGATTACATATCTGACAAATAGTGTGCGTTTTTAACCCAAGGCGGTGTGATGCAAATGGAATCATTTTTGAGGAAGTTCTTCCCGGAAGTGTTCAGCGGGAGGAAGAACGCGAGCCGCGGCGCGTACTGCAGGTACGGCGACCAGCTGCTCACGGCGTTCACCTCGTCCTTGTTCATCGCGGCGGCGCTATCGTCCCTGGTGGTGGGCCGGGTGACACGGACTGTGGGTCGCCAAGCCGTCATGCTGATCGGCGGCGCGTTGTTCCTGGCCGGCGCCGCCGTCAACGCCGGCGCCATCAACATCGCCATGCTGACCATCGGCCGTATGTTGCTCGGCTTCGGAGTTGGGTTCACTATACATGTGAGAGTGAGGCGGGAACCGTTGAATTGTTCTGCACTTGGTCCAGTTCTCGTATGCGGAGTGAGATAATTTTTATTATTTTTGAAAAAAAATAATAATAATGCAGGCCGCTCCTTTGTACCTGGCGGAGACGGCACCGGCGAGGTGGCGCGGCGCGTTCACCGCCGCGTACAACATCTTCCTCGTGCTAGGAGTTCTCATCGCCACCGTGATCAACTACTTCACCAACCGCATTCCAGGGTGGGGCTGGCGCGCGTCGCTGGGCCTCGCGGTCGTCCCCGCCGCCGTCGTCGTCCTGGGCGCGGCGTTCGTCCCGGACACCCCCAGCAGCATGGTCCTGCGCGGGAAGCCCGACAAGGCCCGCGCGTCGCTGCAGCGCATCCGCGGCCGGGGCGTGGACGTCGCGGCCGAGTTCGAGGACATAGTCCGCGCCGTGGACGAGGCGCGTCGGAACGACGAGGGCGCGTACGCGAGGCTGCGCGGCAAGGCGTACCGCCACTACCTGGTGATGGCGCTGGCCATACCGACGTTCTTCGACCTCACCGGCATGATCGTCATCTCCGTCTTCTGTCCGGTGCTGCTACGGACGGTCGGGTTCAGCAGCCAGCACTCCGTGTTTGGGTCGGTGATGCTTAGCCTCGTGAACCTGGCCGCAACCGCCACGTCCTCGTTCGTCATGGACCGCTGTGGCCGCAGGTTCTTGTTCTTCGCCGGCGGCGCTGCAATGATCACCTGCCAGGTAACGCGTACTACACCGACACTGCCCTTCTACTTGCTGTCTGTTCATAGTGTCCTTCAAATCAAAATTTCTAGTAATTGGTGTTCTTTCCCTGTCGAACAATGCAAGGTGGCCATGGCATGGATACTAGCGGATCATCTCGGGAAGCACCAGACGGTGACGACGACCCACAACTACGCGTTGGCAGTGCTGGTGCTCATGAGCCTCTACACGTTCAGCTTCGGCCTTTCTTGGGGCCCGCTCAAGTGGGTGATCCCCAGCGAGATCTACCCCGTGGAGGTCAGGTCGGCGGGGCAGGCCATGACCGTGTCCGTCGCGCTCTGCCTCTCCTTCGCGCAGACGCAGGTGTTCGTCACCTTGCTCTGCGCCATGAAGTACGCCATATTCCTGTTCTACGCCGGCTGGGTCCTGGTCATGACGGCGTTCATCGCCGCGTTTCTGCCGGAGACCAAGGGCGTGCCGCTGGAGGCCATGCGGTCAGTTTGGGCGCGGCACTGGTACTGGAGGAGGTTCGCCATGGATGCGAAACAAGAGGCTCCGGTTAACTAAACCACCTGTGAGGAAAAAATTGGTGGAGGCATACTTTACCGCACTAACTAAACGAAATGTTTATAACTATGGACTAATACTGATGTGGATTCCTTACCAAAAAAAGATTAAAATTGTACTAGTCGAAGCAAGCACATGTCAAGCGGCAAATTTAAGGGCTTGTTTGGTTTACAGTGGATTCGAAGGGCATTGAGTGGAACCTAAGTTGAACAGATCATACTCTACACTATTTTTAATAATTTTTCTATTCTAAAATTATTATTTACATAGTTTAAATTTGAACGAAGGAAGTGTAAATATAAGGCTACACATGCACTGTGTTTGAAGCGGTTCAGCCTTTTGAAAGTGCTCTCAGCTCGATTCTCAGACAGAATCAGTGAAGATGTGTCAAATACTGTTTTTTTATATAAGTGATTTTTATTTAATTTTGTGAAGTGATTTTTTAAAATGAACTAAGGGGCTGTGAGCTGAAAAGTTAGCTTCTCTTAATTCTGTGAAGTGATTCTTTGTTCTGATTCTAAAAATTTATTATAGATAATCACTTTTAATCATCAGAACCATTCACAGAAGAATTAGGAGTGAATTCAAATAATCATAATCTGTACCTGCCAAAAGGCCCTTAAACTCTCATGTGGGCGCTCCGTATCCTTGATACACTCCATTATGCAGAAGATAATCGGCAGTTTCACTTTCAGCATGAAAGCCAGAGAGTCTTGATGATTTTCTGGCACCTAGCCACCCTGTGGCCCAAAAACACTGGTACCGTCCACCGCTGGGTCACGACCAGATCCGGGCGGCGTAGTACGCGAGCGCGGCGTGCCTGAGCCGCCGATGCACGAGCAGAGAGCACTGCATCTGCGTAAAGCCGAGTGGCGCCGGCCCCGCGGACCGGATGCTGCCCTCGCCGGGGACGGAACGCCCAGAACAGCGCGCCCCACGCCCAGCTGAGCCCGCACGACACGGCGCACGCCAGCGTGAACATCGCCGCGGCGTGGAACGTCGCGTGCCTCGTGCCGCCGCCGAGGCCCGCGTGCGCACCCACGATCGCTGGAACGCCCATCTGGCAGATCAGTACCATCACGACAACGTTAGATATCGTTACCTAGAAGGTTGTGCGCGCGCGCCGGGACCTGAAACGTAAACAACCGTAGCAGTTGAATCAATCACCTGGCAGAAGACGATGAGCGCGGCGCTGACGGCGGACGTAGCCTCCCTGCCGTACCGCCTGGTCGCGACGGCGGATCCGAGGACGGCGGCGGCGTTCAGCAGCGCCAGCATCGCGGAGCCTGCCCACGCCGCCTAGCGCGTGCACCCTGTCGCCCGCGACAGCATCGGCCGGAGCAGCGCGGTGGCGTTGGCTCGCGTCAGGTGCAGGAAAAGTTGCAGTATGGCCACCACCACGGCGTACGTTAGGAGCGGCTCGTTCCTCGTCACCAGCCTCCGGAACGAACCGTACTCGTCGCGGCTGATCTCGACGTGCTTTCTTCTCGATGCGGTGTGCTTCCTCTGCTTTGGACGGGAGTGGGACTCTCCTCGTAAGCTGGTGGGAGCGCCGGCGTCGTGCGCGCGCGGAAGGACGAGGTCGCCGGCGTGAAGATGGCTATGGCTGGTCCTGGTGTCGAGCAGATAATCCAACAGCCAGAGCTGCCACTCGAGAGGGTCAATGTCTTTGACGTCGAGGTCGCCGCCGGATTTGAGCGCCGTGCCGACAACGCTGAGGCCATCGACGAACTCCCCACCGTAACCTATTGCAGTGGAAGTGTAGAGATTGGCCATAGACCCACCCAAGACATCCGGAAACGGCAGGAAGCCATGTTAAAGAGACCGAAGCGTCATGGCGCCGCGCGTCTGCAAATCTTGGGTGCGTGCTCGTCTGCAAGCATTACAACAGTGGTTCGATTAGAATCAGCATACAAAACCCTGAACCGGCCGCAGCGACCGTCTCCGGGCAACATCGTTGTGCGAGCTGCCGGTGACCGATCCGGGACCGCGCCGTGACCTGGAGACTGCGGCGGCGCACTCGCATTCGCATGAGCTAGAGAAATGGAAAGTCACAGCTGTCAGACTCGAAGTTCGAACGCGCGTACCTGGTGGCCGCAGAGAACGATGAAATTCTTTGGGTATCGGCAATGGCGGCACGGGGCCTGCGATCCCCCTCGGCTCCAGCGGCCAGAGAAGAGAGCACGGACCGCTCGTAAGATTTCTCAGCCGATCGAGTCGCTTTCTGTTACCTCGTTCTTACAGATATCTAGACTGATAGACACCTGCTAACAACCGCACGTGTTTGTCAGTATATGGGCCAACGGGCGCGTAAGTGTTGAGAACCAAGGCGGCTTTGGATTTCTGAAAATGGAGTGTGGGTTTGGATTTCTGAAAATGACGTGTAGGTTTGAGATTTTTTTCTTTTGTTCTCTTATCTCTAATCCAAGAACCATATCAAGAATCCAAACACCACCCAAGTGTTACTGTTCTCCCACACCAAATCACTGCACAGTGAACATACTCAGACGGTCTTTTTGTTTAATAAAGTAAATAAAAATGTGATGTCTTAACGTTACCAATTAATAGAACGAAAGCAGTACAACATTTTCAAGAAATGTTGTGATAGTTATTAAACATGTCGACAATTGCATTTTACATGTCGCAATAACTTTTCTTTTTTTGAGGAAAAACATGTTGCAATAACTAGTTCATCAGGCATTTACTCGGCCACCGCGAACTCGAAGTTAGGCCAGCAGGCCCAGCACAGCACAACTACGGATCTCTTGTTGGTGGGCCGCTCGCTGGGCCATTATGGGCTGTGTACATTTGCTGGCCTAGTGATAACAAGTCTTGTTTGAAACGCTTGATTTTTATGTTTTTACTATAAAATTAAATTGATTCATGTACAATTTTTGTGAAATTACTGTGCTTCAAAATGGGATTGAATATCTGCCGTAGATGTTTGATTTTGCTGCCCCAGGCGGCAGGCCACGCCATGGTCATGGTGTCCGCTGGTAGCTCCACACGTCGCGATCCGCGGGGTAGCTGCGAGCTTCTCCCTGACGTGTTTATGGTTCGGTGGGACATGCTCGAGAATTGAAGATTTGGTGAAGGAATGCTTACCTAACACCGAGTTCGTTCTCGCATCGAATGGACAGAACACCCGCTCCCGCTCCCGATCACGTAAACAGTCCTTTTTAAGTACTGCGGCGCCTGCACTTGGCCACTGACGCGGCCATTGGCCGATCGGAGCTGTGGTCGGAAGGGTTGGTAGGTGTAGTTGAGCCTGGGCACGCGAGTGAGCTAGCTCAGCTGAGCCAACCAGGAACAGTACTTGCAAGTAGGCAGACATGGCCGGCGGTGGGTTCGCCGTGGCCGGTGCGCCGTCCGCGGACTACGGCGGCCGCGTGACCTTCTCCGTCGTGATCACCTGCCTCATGGCGGCGTCCGGCGGCCTCATCTTCGGCTACGACATCGGCATCTCTGGTACGCAGAAGAAGATCTACTGCTACTCGCGTGCTTTGAGAATCTCATCCACTACCCATGAGCAATATGCTTCCCCGCCGAGACCGTGCTTGCTTTAACAACACCGCCGATGACGATGTCTTTGATCAGGTGGGGTGACCGCGATGGAGTCGTTCCTGGGTGGCTTCTTCCCGGGCGTGCTGCGCCGGATGGCCTCCGCGCGGCGGGACGAGTACTGCATCTACGACAGCCACACGCTCACGGCGTTCACGTCCTCGCTGTACCTGGCGGGGCTGGCGGCCTCGCTCGTGGCCAGCCGCGTCACCAGGGCCGTCGGCAGGCAGGCCGTCATGCTCGCGGGCGGCGCGCTCTTCTTCGCCGGCGCCGCCGTCAACGCCGCGGCGGTCAACATCGCCATGCTCATCGTCGGACGCATGCTGCTCGGCTTCGGCATCGGCTTCACCAACCAGGTAGAGACAGTAGTGCAGTGCCCCGGTAATTAATTGTTCACTCAGCCTGTGTTATCTATCACCGATTTAACATCAAGAGCTCTCCACAAAGACGGTAATGATCCTCGGGAACACAAATGCGGTAGAGTGGACTAGCAGCACAGCATGGCCGCGAGCCCGTGATAAGGAACAGCTGCCCTCGGGGTTCTCTCCCCCCGTTGACCTTAAAAAAAATAACGAACAGCTGCCGCATACTGCGGCGTTGTCCTTTTAGCCAGTCCGGTTTCTAGATTTCAGACTTGGAATTTTCAGCAGTATTCAAATATTTACAAGTAGAAATTTAGCTCTAGTGCACTCTGCTTAAACTAAGCTCGGTGTCTTTTAAAATTCTCTGTACTTGTTTGACTTATGACGAACTGAGACAGTTATAGGCGCTACACAGAGCTGCAACAAAGTTTATCAAAAAAGTAAAATGGCAGATTATATCACTGTAGAGCTTTTCTCTGAGATGTCATCTAAATCAAACACTCTTCGGTAGAGGGATCCACAAACTTTGGTATACTCACCACTCATCATAGAACCAACGCTCCATGATGTAAGAACCTGCTTTGATCTCAACTGACGGAAACATGCTCTCTTTGTGACACTAAACCATTTCATCGTCGCAGATAGAACCTCCGGTTGATGAAAGCAGAGTCATTTTCATTTAGCAGCGCTAAACACCACAACAACATTTCTAAAGCAGGATAAGCAAAAGTTTAATTCTTTGTGCGTTGTTTAATAAAGGAGTGATGCAGTTCATGTGATTTTTTATGTGCGATATGCTACGTTAGAAAACGCAAAGTGATAGTAAATTTTATTCACAAGATGGCATATAGTACTTCCTTTTACATAAATATTATCATTTGAAGCTCTACCGATAAAGATTCAAATGCTACTCCCTCCGTCCTCAAATATAAGCATTTTTGAGTTTGGTGAAACTCAAACTTTATTTACTTTGACTAATAATATCTACAAATTTAAATATTTTTTTAATAAAAAATTACATATTATAAAAGTATGTTTTATAAAGAATTTAATAACATGATTTATATATGATAAAATATTATTAATTTTATATTATTAATAGTTAAAGTTAAAAAAATTTGACTTTGACTAAATCTAGAAATAGTTATATTTAGGGACGGAGGGCAGTACTATTTATCGACAGGCCACGCGCAGCCCTTGAAGTGCTAGCAGCAGGAGCAGATAGGAAAACTTGTTGCGTCGTGCCATGTTGCTTCATTTGTTCGCTTTCTCTCGTGGTAGCTGGAGCCAGTGGCTGGGTTTGAGTCCACGCGTCGCTCTCTAGCGCCAAATTAAGCAGTGGATGCACAGTCGTGTCATCTTTTGATCGGTAGCTGCAATTAGTTGGGACTGGGAATAGCTGCCCAGTCTCTGTCCGTATTACATGCGCTTAATCTGTTATTACATTTGACGCTAAACCGGTCTTGAATTCGTGCTTAACTTTCTGCATGTTTTCTACCACATGATCGATAGCAACTTGTACACTTACATGATGCGACGTTGCGCGTATTTCAACTGGCAGGCGGCGCCGGTGTACCTGGCGGAGACGGCGCCGCCCAAGTGGCGAGGCGCCTTCACGACGGGGTTCCAGCTCTTCCTCGGCATCGGCAACCTGGCGGCGAACCTGGTCAACTACGGCACGTCGCACATCCGCGCGTGGGGGTGGCGCCTGTCTCTGGGCCTCGCGGCGGCGCCGGCCGCCGTCATCGTCACCGGGGCGCTGCTCATCCCGGACACGCCCAGCAGCCTCATCGTGCGCGGGCGGGTGGAGGCCGCGCGCGCGGCGCTCCGGCGCGTGCGCGGCGCGAAGGTGGACGTGGACGCGGAGCTGGAGGACGTGGCCCGCGCGGTCGAGGCGGCGCGCGCGCACGAGGAGGGCGCGTTCCGGAGGATCCTCCGCCGGGAGCACCGGCCCCACCTGGTCATGGCTGTGGCGGTCCCGCTGTTCCAGCAGCTCACGGGGGTCATCGTCATCGCGTTCTTCTCGCCGGTGCTGTTCCAGACGGCCGGGTTCGGGAGCAACGCGGCGCTGATGGGCGCCGTCATCCTCGGCGCGGTGAACCTGGGCTCCACGCTTGTGTCCATCGTCGCGGTCGACCGGTACGGGCGAAGGCCGCTGTTCCTGACCGGTGGGATCATCATGGTCGCCTGCCAGGTCGCGGTGGCGTGGATCATGGGTTCGCAGATCGGAGGGGACGGCGGGTCCGCGATGGCGAGGAGGTACTCCCTCGCGGTGCTGGCGCTGACGTGCGTCTTCTCGGCGTCGTTCGGGTGGTCGTGGGGGCCGCTGACGTGGGTGATCCCCGGTGAGATATTCCCGGTGGAGATACGGTCGGCCGGGCAGGGCATCAGCGTGGCCGTCAACCTGGGCGCGACGTTCGTGCTCACGCAGACGTTCCTCTCCACGCTCTGCGCCTTCAAGTACGCCACCTTCATCTACTACGCTGCTTGGGTCGCCGTCATGACCGCGTTCGTCGTGGCGTTCCTGCCGGAGACCAAGGGGGTGCCGCTCGAGGCCATGGGCGACGTCTGGGCGCGCCATTGGTACTGGGGCAGGTTCGTGCAACGGCCGGACAAGATTGATCAGGACCCCTGATGATCTGATGGATCATGTGTCAGTTTCCTGGTGGTGAAACGCATACTCGGAAGTTCGTTCTTGGAACAGTTCGTCTGCTCGCATGTGTTCGTTACCCGAGAACTTAAACTGACAGGTCTCGAAGCAGTGCACGCGCAGTGTCACAGTGTTTGGGATATCGTAGGAGTGTTCTTCTGTTGTCTTCGACTTTTCTACATTGCATTCTTTAAAATATTTACAAGTTTCCAAAATGAAACAACATCGACTCCGTGGCCCAATGGATAAGGCGCTGGTCTACGGAACCAGAGATTCTGGGTTCGATCCCCAGCGGAGTCGATTCAATTTTTTGGAGCCGCTTAATTGGAACTTCTGGTTGTGAATTTCATTGCTATATACTACTCTTTCGGTTTTAAAATATTAATTTTTAATATCAACTTTAACTATTTATCTTATTTAAAATTTTTGTTTAAATGTGCAACTTTTGTTATTATTTGATTTATTATTAGTGAAATTAAAATCATAAATAATAATTTTACATATTAAAATAAAATTTTTAAATAAGACGAATGGTTAAAGTTGATCGTAATTTAAAACGAGAGAGACTAGTAAAAATTTTAGCCTCCCGTCATACAAGCACGGACATTTTTGCTCGTATAGCATTAAAAAAAGGCTTCTTTGCGGAAAAAAAAGAAGATATGCTGGGAGCTCCTGTCCTAGAGCTTCGGCACCCATTTTTCAATCCGTGCAAATGACCATTCTTGCATCAAACAATAAAAACGGGTGGACTACTTTTACCTTGAGTCCAGACGTACGACATAGGGCGGTGAGTTGCTCTGGCCGGCTTACGGCCAGGGTTGAGAGCACGGAGAGGAAAAAAGAGTCGAGGACAGAAAAAGAAGGAAGGGGTATGCAGAGTAAAAAAATCTTCTTATGTACTAAAATTTTATACCAAAATTACATATTTAAGCTAACAATTTCACAAAAGTACATAATTTGTGTTGAATTTATCATAAATTTAACTCCATTTTTAAGAGTCATTCTTCATACACTTCAAGTGGGTCCCACGTTAGGTTCATGAGTTACATCTTTAAAATGTGTAGTTTATGATAAAATAGGTTAAAATCTATATTTTCGTGAAATTGTAAATTAAATTTGTAGTTTTGTAATAATTTTATCATAATATGTGTAGTTTTATAAAACTTACTCTTAAGAAAAAGAAGTTGCATTCAGAGATATTGTTGTCAAGTGGGTATAAAATTTTGTAGTCCCGGTAAATAGAATTATTTTCCTTGTCGCCCGCCACCTCGGTTCTCTACTTCTCCATCTCTCTTTTAGTCTCTTGGGCCGCTTTTCTCGTGTGGAACGAACAAGTGGGCTGAGCATGCATCAAAGAATCGCAATACGGACCATTTCCACTCCATCTCAATGGTCCACGGATCCATGTCTGGCAAGGGCCGAAACGTCAGTTGCCAGAGAGGCCCGACTTCGAAAGCCCACTTGCAAGACTATTCCCCAAGGCCTAAATCCATCAACTTTTTTTTTTGTTTTTACAGCGACAGTAGAAAAAGCTACCGTCGCCCGCCATACTCACTGCCGTACCCACTGGATGGGTCCGTATGCCGCGGCATACTAAATTTTTAGTTTAAACTGGTTCAAATACACATATTAATTAAATTTTTAATTTTAACATATATTTAAATAGCAAATACATATATGTAGTTCGAAAATATTACTATATATGAGTATCGGATTTATTGGAACGAGAATAAATAAAGTTTAGATATTAATATAGATATATATTATATTGTTATATTTTATCTAAGTACCTAATTTAATGTTTAGGTGCTCGGTTGTGATTTTTGACACAAAATACACTCAGTTATACTGAAATCTTCAAGCAAAATACTTAGAACATTTAATTTTCAATAAAGAAATATTTGATAGAAGAATAAAACTTTTGCTCTACAGTGATAGAATATTTGATATTTTTTAAAATATTTCTGTCTTTTTTTATGAGCTCGAACTTACAATGCATTTATAAGTTGAATATTCTTAAGACTGCATGTTTTCTATAGACCTAGTAAAATTTAATAGTTTTTTTTTCTCCTTTAGCCTCGGACGACTGACGTCGCTACCGTATCTACAGCCGTCTTCGTCTGTACAGTCAAAAAAAATTTTTGACATACCTTTTATAAAATCTTAGCTACGCCACTGACCATACGGAGTACCATCTCTAATATATACTGTAGATATGATGTTGTTTCTGTCGACAAATATATGTGATTTTCATTTTGAAAACAAGCGCACAACAGTTTCGAGCTACAACAATTTGACAGGCGCTCTGAATTTGAACCTTTGCGTTGCGAGTTTTTAGGTTCAGAACTGCAGCTCTCGCTACAAGATCTCCTGCCGCTGCTAGTGGCTGAACGTGACTGCAAGGAACATGTCCTCCTCGCTGCCGACCCACCCGCACTGCCCGCAGTGCTCGCCAGCGCTGCAACACTCGCCCACGACGCCGGCGGCTCTCCTCTCCCTTACTACTACATGATCAACGGCACCGGCGGGGGCGACATCGACCTCGACCAGCAGCTGGGGCGCTTTGCACCCGCTCAACTCGCGGCCCGCCGGCGCGAGCTTTAGCCACCTCTCCGCCGGCTTCGTCGACGCGGCGAGAACGTCGCGCCACGCGAGCTCCGCACGCGCCAGCACCCGCGACGACGGCGGCCGTCGTCGCCCTTTGCCGGTCGTCGCCTCCAGAAACGCCGCCACCAGGCCGGACGACGACGGCGGCGGCGGCCTCCACCGCAGCTCGAACACGATGGTCCCGCCCGGTGCCGCTGGCGTGGACCCTGCGTCGGCGGCCGCGCCGCGTCCCCAGCGCTCGAACCGCGCGTGCTCGCCCCAGGACGCTTCGTCGCCGCAGGGGACCTCCCGCGTGTCCACGCGGAGCCGCCGCGTCCCGTCGCCGGCAGGGACGTAGTACCTCACGAAGAGGCCGCCGCCGCCGCCCTCCAGCTGCCGGCGCCGCTGGTCCGCAGGGTCCAGGTCCAGCCCGGCCGCCCTGACAACTTTGACGCCGAACTCGAGGTTCGGCTGCGGCCACAAGCCCGCCATGGACGCGCGCCCCCGACTCCTTGCCCTTGCAACGACGGCGCACTGAATCTAAGCTTGCCCCCCACTCAACTGCTGCAGTGCATTCGCGTCTTGTGTGATCGAGTTGTACATTTGCATGTGCTTGCAGCTACGTGTATATATATAGAGGCAGATGCAAGCTAGTACTCGTAAGTGCTTTGAGCTTTTCGCTCGTTGAAACGGCCCCCCGCTTTCTCGAGGGACCGGTCGATCGAGACTAGTGGGGGGTGCCTCAACTTTCCAGATTAGTTAGTGGCTTCGAAGCTGATCCGAGCAGGATACAGATGCAGGACGAAGAACCCTTGGGCGCGTCAAGGGTGGTTTGGCTTGGCCATAGAGGACGCCGAAGAGTGGAGCCGCCTGATGGCCATGCAAGGATACGACGGATTATATGTGTCCAATAGGTTCGACGCAGCAGCCGGCCAGAGGCACACTTTTCTGCGCTTCTAAAGCACGTGCACAAGCTTGCTGATAGATAGCCGCCTGCACTGACCAATCGTCCAGTTTTATATTTGCACGCGTTGGTGATCTGCTGAGTCGAGGCAAGTAAAGCCCGGTCCGGATAACTAGATGAGGACCGAGGCTGCATGCTGTCCAGCTCGGATCGATGGTCATGGTACGTGCACTTTACTATCCATCCGGTTAATTTGGATTTTTACTTTGTCGCCTTTTTATTAGGTATTGCTGCTGTTGTTGAAATGTTGAAGTAGGATGGATCATGGAGGCAGCAACAGGGAAGCCGCATAATACTCGAGACCCAAACTCCAGAATTCTAGTGCTTGGTTGACCAAAACGCACAGCTACAGTGGGTTCAGGAAATGGATGTTGACAATTCAGTAACAACTGATGGTGCCAATGAAACTGAATGATGCTGAGCATTATTGCAATGTTGGTCAGGTCCTTTTCAGGGAAAGCCACCGATAGATGTGATGAATCAGTGTTCCATGGAGGTGTCATTTACATATCCTCAGCGCTCAATTATAAGCCTAGATACGGTTGCCGCAGAATACAGGATCTGGTTGACTTGAAAAATAGTGAGGAGCTGTCAATCGTTGGGAGTATGGAGTAACACAAAATAGCACAGAGGAGCTGTCAATCAACAAGAATGAATGTTGTTGCAATGTTGATAGAAATCAACAGGCTCTTTCACCTAGGAAACAGTGAGGAGCTTATTTGCAGTACAGAAATATCAGAGAACTGGGTGATGTTAATTATGAACTTGACTCTGTAATGGATGGTTTTGCTCGATCAGCTTCAATCATAGCTTTGATGTAGAATTCACCAGCTTTGTAGGAAGATCGAACCATTGGCCCAGATGCAACATAACGGAATCCCTGTGCCATTTAAGAATAAAGACCGTAGCTCAATATGAGCATTGTGAATGATGGAATTGTGCTTTAAACACGTTAACTGTGAGAAGGATTATGGGAACTAAAATGTAAAACAATGCAGATCAAGCAGCACTGCTGTGCTGTTAATGAAATACACGTTTATTGATCTTCATTTGTCTAGCACAACCAAGTTTGGGTTACCATTGTAGGATTCATGCTTCTACCTTATGCAGAAAATATTACTCACTCCCAACCAAACATCTCTACTAATCTATGAAAGTTAGGATCAAGAATATTTTTGTGTCATACAAATTTGGAATTTAGTTGTGGTTCCCTTATTATTGCCCATGTATAAGATGCAACATGGGAATGTGATTGGCCATAATTTTTTTGAATTACATGAAAAGCTAAAGGAAACATGTAGAGCAGATGGGCGTACCATTTCTTCACCAAGGACTCGATACTTATCAAAGGCCTCAGGTGTAACATACTCAGAAACAGGCATATGACGTTTTGACGGCCTCATGTACTGACCAAATGTTATAACGTCAACACCAGCAGCCCGCACTTTCTCCATGGTGCTAATCACCTGCTCTGGAGTCTCTCCGCAACCTAACATTATTGATGTCTTTGTAAGGGTACCTGGAGGAGCATACTCTTTTGCCATTTTCAGAACATCTATAGATTGTTTAAAATTTGCACGATAGTCTCGAACACTTCTTTGCAGCTCTTCCACAGTTTCAATATTGTGAGCAAAAACATGTAACCCAGACGTAGCAACCTTCTCTACGCAGCTTGGATCTCCACGAAAATCAGGTACTGCAAAATTAGTCATACAAAGACAGAAGATATGAAATGGTTAATACAGTGGTTTGACAGATGGCAGATGATCTACTGCACACTGAGCAACCAAGAAATAAGGCCTCTTACCAAGTGCTTCAATAAGCATTTCTGGCTTCAGAGCCTTTAACTTCTGCACTGTTTCAGCAAAGTGACCACTACCCTGATCAGGTAAATCATCCCGGTCAACACTTGTAATGACTATATATTCAAGGCCCCATGAGGCAATAGCTTGAGCAACATTGGAAGGCTCATCGGGATCTGGTGGTGGGGGAGTTTGAGATGTTTTGACATTACAGAATCTGCAAATTGTTAACCAGCTCAAATTAAATCATACATCATAAGTTCATAACTGAGTTGGTTGCAACATCTGAAAATTTCTAGCACGCCCATTGAAAAAATTGACAAAGAAAGGAAAACATCAAAGAAATCATATCCTTTTCATACAGGCTAACATCAAACTAATAAGTATTGATGAAGCAGGTAAAACTATGACCCAAACAACAGAATCAGCAAGGTCCCCTGAAAATGGACATCATACACACAACAGCACAATAAGCAGATTTTCTACATAATTCTTTCATATAGAAATCATCCCTTCTAATATTGTCATGCCTTCACAAATTTGACATGTCTCACATAAATAGAGGAGTAGAAGCACTAATCGAATCTAGAAATAATTGAAACAAATGAGCTGAACTATCTAGCCTGAAAGTCCTGCCAGCTGAGCAAGTGAATAATACAGTACATTCTACTCCCTCCGGTTTAAAATTATTGACACCATTGACTTCTAACATCAATTTTGACTTTTCTGTTTTATTCAAAAAATTTGTTAAAATGTTGATAATTTTATTATTATTTGATTTATCATTAATAAAATTTAAATTATAACTAATAATTTTACAAATCAGGAATTTTTTTAAATAAGACAAATAGTCAAAGTTGATTTTAAAAGTCAACGGTGTCAATAATTTAAAACCAGAGAGAGTAACATCTAAAATTGCACAGCCTAAACATTCTAAGCAGATAGGAGTATCTGCTAACATAGGACGTAAAACGAACACGATGGATCTCTCACCTGCAGCCACGCGTGCAGGTGTCCCCTAGGATCATGATTGTGGCCGTGGCGGTGCCGGTCTCGCCTCCCGACCAACACTCGCCAAGGTTGGGGCATCGCGCCTCCTCACAAACGGTGTGCAGCTTCAGCTCCCGCAGCTTGGCCTTGATGGCCGCGTACTTGGCGCCGCCGGGAATCGTCTCCTTCATCCACTTGGGCTTGGGCAACGGGCGCTTCCGCGTCCCCACCTCCACCGAGTACGCGAAGTCCCCCAGGGACGGCGTGTCCTCCTGCAGCCTCCGCCGCAGCTCCGCAAGCCGCCCTGCCGTGGGCGGTGGGACTCCCCCGGCGGTAGGTGACGGAGCGGACGGGTCAAGAGTTTGGAGGAGCGACGGGGTGGAGGAGATGGAGCGGGAGGGGGCCTGGGTCAGGGCTCGGGCAAGGGAGGTCGCCAGGTGGCGTCGGCCCTGCATGGTTGCGGCCTGGAGGCGCGCCACCGGCGGTGGGTGGTGCCGGTAGGATGACGGGAGCGGTGGCCCCTGGGGTAGGTCTCGACGAGATGGAGTTTGTTTGGTGCGAACGTCGAAGCGGATCCAATGAAAGCGGAAAACAAACAAGACGTCTTCGGCTGTTCAAGGCGACGTCAGCTGATGCATCAAGACAACTCAAATTCGAACCAAAATTAGCGTATTCAGATGCATATTAATGGACTTCAGTGAATAGTGATGATCCTATAAGGCCATCCACAATGTGTTAAAAAAGTTGTCTATAAGCTATAAAATATTCTTCAAAATAGATCATAACTATTGTGCAACTTGTTGAAAGAAACAACTAAAACTATCCATAGTGCTATAGTAAAATCATAAGAATAAAAAATTAGTTGTTCTCTCTTCTTCACTTTTTATTGGTGTTGCACATAATTTTTTATTTTCTAGTTGATTTTAGTTGTTACTACACATTATACATTTTATCAACAACTAAAACTCATTTACAACTTGTCCATTCTTATGGTTTACACATTGTGGTTGCCCTAACCAAGAGAAAAATCTGAACAAGCATTCAGTTCGAGAAGAATATGGTGCCCAATTGTAATCCACGTCATCACCAACTCAGCTTGAATATCTAATGCAGTGGACTACAAGGCTAGTAGAGGTCAAGTCAATACATAAGAAAACCAGGGTTCATGAAATTTTCTTTCCTTGAAATGGCCTTTACAATTTGAGCTTAACCTGTAAAGCTACACATGTCAGAGCAAGGAAACTGTTACAATCGACGTGATTGCACATACAAAAAATCTCAGGAGAGGTTTGAGCTTCTTTCAAGAGATTTACAACAATACAGAAACATGCAACTCACAAAAAGTAAAATAGTTGAAAAATTTGTCTGCAGGACATATGATTTAAAAAATCATTGCTACAAACAAGGATTTTCAAACCTGGTGTGCTGTAGACAAATCTCCCAAAATAGTTCCCTGTTCTGCATCGTAGTTTAAGAATTGGGCATATCTGAATTGTTCCATCTGTCTGAGTAGACTAACCTCATGGCACACAATATGACCATTTTGCTTGCTGCTAGTATCTTTTACAGGGATCAAGCAGGTACGGCAAGCACACCAAGAATTATTTGATGAGCAATTGTTTGTATGTTATACTGTGCTGCCAAAAGTTCCAGAGAAGAAACGATACTGATGTGTCGGTTCACCCATTTCTGGAACATGGAGCATGTTTGCTATGTCCTTATAATGAAATGAATGGCAGCAACACGAAGACAGCATTCAAGACTCAGTTAAATTTGCCAATTTATATCTTCTTCTTGATTGCTCTTTGGCCATGGTATACAAATGAATCTATGATTCCTGACACAGTGAACACACCTGCACATCAAGACAACACGTTCGTTAGGTTATCGGAAGAACTACATTAAGGATTTCGAAGGCTTGGTTTTTAATTCTCAGAATTCCTAATTTGAAGGGCTAGTTACTAACCGAATGAACCCCACAATTCCAGTCCCATCAGCCCAAAACACGCGGGCACTGAAAGTTCCTGCGTTCCGGAAAATACAATTGAAAGTTTAGGTCTCCGGAAAATAGCACCGAAAGTTACACGTTACTTTGAAAATTAACACTCTGTTATCTTTTGGACATAACGGTGTAAGATAGAACAGAAATGCCCTTACGTGTTTAGTCTGTTTCACGTGGTTACTGCTGTTTGCTACAAATGAAAGCGACACAGCTGCTAACTGACCATATAAAAATATGAAGTAAAATAACCAGTGTGCAGAATAATTAGATTGAAAAAGACAAACTCACATGACAGAATTTCTTTAGATTAAACTGATCAACATTCAAGTCACAGACTAGTGATACATATCAAGGGCTACCAAAATACAAACAGATTGTTCAGATTGACAAAAGCATGGTTCAACAATACAAATTTATAGCACTAATTTATGATCAATCTTCTAGCAATGCCCCCTGGTGAGATGGCCTGTTCTGCTGTCAATCTTCTAGTTATAGGCCCTGTACTAGTTGGAGTAGATGTTGAAGCTGCCATGCTTCTCGTTGTTGGCCCCGGACTGACTGGTGGAGTAGAAGAGAGTTTTGATGTCTTCCTCGATTTTGAAGGATTACTAGAGGTGGAAGCAACAACTCCTTTCCTCTTTCTGCCAACAAAAAAATAACAGGGGAAGGATCGAAGTCAAAAAAAACAAGTGAAAGATTCAAAAATAAAACATAAAAAGAAAAAGGATAAACATTACCTGGACTTGGCAGGAATTAAAGGTGGCAATTCAGCACCTAGTTCTGCTGGGGGCTCACGGCAAGTCTTCTCAATATGCCCAAATTGAAAGCATCTTTTACATTGATAAGGGCCTCTTTTTCCAGCCTCACCAATACTCTTGATCCGACGAACTCTTGGCCTACCCGCAGGCCTCTCTAGCTTTGGAGGTACCATCACAAACCCAGGATCAACTACAGGCCATTGTGTCTTATCAACCATCGGGTTAATGTCAAACTGATAAGTAGCTTTAAAGCGTTCAACTGAGTAGTAGTCATGCACATAGTCCTGAATTTTAACTTCTCTCAGGGAACTAATAAAAGCTATAACATGGGTGCAAGGTTTTTCGGATAGTTGCCATTGACCACATGAACATGTTTTTGTATCAAGGTTGACTGCATGTCTCCAAGGTGTGCTTTCCTTAGTAACTCCAGATATCTCAGCCTTAAGACCACCACACCCTTTTACTTCATAAGGCAAGCATCTACTCTTCATGTTTAGCTCATGAATAACACTAAGAAGGATTGGCCCTACAAGTTTGCTGGCTATAAACTGCCTTGCTGCTATCTTTTCCATGATTTTACCTCGTATAGCATCCATGAGGGTATCTACAGGAAGTGACGTGTAGTCCTTAATCCAATTGTTAAAGCACTCTGATATGTTGTTATTCACATAATCAACCATGCATTCTCCGGAGAACTTAGCTCTTGACCAGATTTGCTTGTGGTTTGCTTGCAAAAAAATAATTGCTTCTGGACTGCACTCTGATATTTTGTCCCATAGGTATTGGTGCCTATGAAGTTTACATGCCCAAGCACAAGGCTACATGTAATTCAACACATGTCCTTGGAACCTCTTTCTAAAATTCTTCATGAGGTGTCTAAAACACTCTCTGTGCTCAACTGCACCTTGGAATACCTTGTGGACTGCCTTCTCAAGTCCTTTACATGTATCTGTGTGGATAGTCAATCCAGGGGGCGTCCCTATTGCTCTCCTCAATTGTGTCATGAACCATATCCAATTTGATTCATCCTCTTTGAAAAAATACCGTAAGCAACAGGATACATCCAGTTGTGCCCATCAATTGAAGTTGCCGCTGCTAGCTGTCCTTTGTATCTACCCGTGAGGTGGGTTGAGTCAACCCCAAAGTAGGGTCTACAACCAACCAAAAAGCCATCAACACATGCTTTAATTGCTACAAACATCTTACTGAAATAAATTTTACCACCTATCTTCTTGCAATCAATCTTCACTATGCTTCCTGGGCATGTTACCTCTAGCTGAGCTTTGAAACTCCACAACATTTTGAAACTCCATATAATGCTCTGCCTCTTCCTCCTCTATTCTATCAGGACCAGCTGTTGTAACTCCATGTTGTGGTTCCTCTGCCCATACTAAATCAGCAGCTTCAACAACCAGCTCATTTTTTGGCTGAACCTGCAACTCACTGTCCTCAGTTCTTAGCTGAATCTGCAACTCACTATCCTCAGTTCTTGGTTGAATATGTAACTCATTCATCTCATCAACAATAGCTTGAGGGGCATGACATTCATTCATCTCGGACCTACCCACAGTCATGATAAATTTAAGAATTTTTTATGCTCGCAACAAAGTTATTAATTCTTGGTCAGTACCGAGACGAACCATTTGACCATTGTATCCATCATACCAGAAGTTTGCCTCTTGATTGCTTGCCCAGCTATAGTGTTCGAAGACATCTTTCTCCATATCGATTATGGAATACTCCTCTGAATCAACCCACCAAGACAAAATTCTACCCTTTCGGTACACAGATCGACCATCCTCGACTGTCGAGAATGAGGTGACATCAATTTCTACTTTACAAGCATTCTTCGGATCAATCTTGAAAGACTAGCAGTACAGAAAAATTAACAAACTGTACTGCTGCACGTTTAGGTCAATCATCGAAGAATATACACAACTAATTACCACTCATGGGCCACAAATTGTCCAAATATTTCAGATCAACTCATCCATAATCATAGTTAAGGTTAGAATTCGAGTCTTACCCTTCAGGAGTGTTACGGGGATGCATCTTCAACCCTGTAAGGGCTTCGCGTTGTGGTGGAGCAGTGGATGTAGGGGGCAGCAGCAACACCCAAGGAGAGGGGCGCAGCAGCAGCACCCAAGGAGAGGGGCGCAGCAGCACCTGAGGAGAGGGGCGCGGCACTTGGAGCAGGAGGTCCGCGCGCACCTACAGCAGGAGGGGCAGCACTGGTAGAGGGGTGGCCATTGGAGGACCTGCAGGAAGAAGGGGCAGAGCTCCTGAGGAAGAAGGAGGCAGGGGGTGCACGGACAGCACAAGGGAGTCGATAAGAACTGATTCATTTTTCTGTTCATTGAGTCAGGGGCATTTATGTCATTTCTCATATCCATTCTAAGCAAAACTGAGATTGAAATGGTTTAAGTTTAACGGAGTGTTAATTTTTGAAGTAACTTGTAACTTTCGGTGCTATTTTCTGAAGACCTAAACTTTCAATGGTATTTTTCGGAACGCAGGAACTTTTGGTGCCAGAGAACCAATTTTCCCAACATGATTATCATCTAGCCAGACCGGCAGACCCGAGATCTCGCCCTATGCAGAGAACGCCTGAAAGTAGCAGTAGTCGATGCCTCTAACACTCGCAGCGCCAGCGACCATGGTCAAAACGACATTATCTGGCGCGAGAAACCGCGTATCAGTTCCTAGATCACGGGGAGCGGGCGGGGACGAGGGTGGGGGGAAGGAAGCGGGTGCGAGAGGCGTACGGAGCTCGGAGACGAAGAGGAGGAGCTTGACGACGGAGGAGCCGAGCATGATGATGCCGCCGGAGAGGGTGCGGCTGTGGATGTCCTCGTTCACCTTGGGGTAGGCGTCCAGGTTGCGGAGCTTAGCCAGGAGCCCGTCCATGTTTGCCGCCCGACGGGGGCAGGATCGAGCTCAGATTATGGCGGAATCGGGAGGAGATTGGCCGCACTGTCCCTGTCCTTCCCTGAGGGATTCACATCCCTTCGTATAGAGAACAAAATGCATAGAACTGTAGCGTGGAGCATATAGAAAGGTAGAATTTAGATAAATTTAAAACTATTTGATCTGAAACAAACAATTCAGATTTATTGTTACAGTAAAAAATAAACAGGAAGAAATTGCTTCAGTAAACGAAACCATTGCTCACGGAACTGTCGCTACAGTGTTTTGATGCAGAGAACTATTCATCGCTGTCAGTTGATTGTTTTTCGGCAGGGGCAAATAAAAGGAGAATTGAGATTTAATGCGATGGTAGAATAAAAGATCCATATCTTTCTTTCATTTTGCACCAACATAAATTGAGTAAATTTCATAAAATTACATATATTTTGTAACTATTATCACAAAACTACAGGTTTAAGACTTGATTTAAAAAAACTACAGATTTTATATCTAATTTATCATAAAACTACAAGTTTTGTATCAATTTATCTCAAAACTATAGATTTTATTTTCAATTTATCACAAAACTACACATTTTATGCAATGCTTTTAAAAGTTACTGTAGTAAATCTTTAGTTTTTTGAAATAAGTCTGTAGTTTTGTGATAATATTCTTAAAATACCTGTAGTTTTGTAAAATTTACTCACATAAATTTATTGTTACTTTCTCTAGCTTATGAGTGTTTGCAATTGATGACTTGATAAATTTTAGGAAATAGAAATGTGTACTCCCTTCTGTTCAAAAGGAAGTTATTTTAAACTGATACGGTTTTTAAAATATAACTTAGACTCTTATTTTCTAGTATAAAAATATTTATATGTCCAAATTCATTAGCAAGAGCAACCAACATGTATTACACAGCACTAATAATGCTCTGTCCTGATGCAGTTCGTAACGCATGGAGTATGTATTTGAGAATATGTGATCCACATGTATTATTACCTTTTTTTTCCACACTTGAGCTCCACTTGCTCGAAGAGACTAGCATAGCATTTTTCTAAGGAGCACAGCAAGCAGCTTATAACTAGGCAGATGGGCTCCCGGTGTTTGACCTCAATGACCTGGATCCCTGTTCGCCGTGTGCCTTGTATCACATGATCCGATGATCACCAGCTTGTGATCCGATCCGATCTATACTTGGCGCCTCACCCCGCTCATCATCCCTGCAACGGATTAGTTAATTCGCGCCGACTCTAGACTGTTATATTTTAAATTTCATAAATTTATAATGACATATATCAAATTAATCTTTCTATATATCGCCCTTGCCTGTTCTCAGCTCACACCAATCACAAATCCAGAAGTCAGAAGCGCGAGGCGGTCATCTGGGTACTCCTGAACCGAAGTGTTCGACATGGCGGCTCACAAGCTGCTCTTCTTCGCCGTCTTCATTTCCATCGTGATCATGGTACGGTTCATCATCTTGCACTGTCCGTCATAATGTCTTGATTAGTTCGAACACGCTGTCCATCTCATCTCTGACTTGTGTGGTCATTCCGTTGACAGGCCGCCGGATCCAGATCGCCGGCGGACGCGGAGGCAGCAGCGGTGGAGCCCCTGCCGGGCTCGCTGCTGCGCGCGAGCTACGACTGCGTGTACACGATCTTCGTGGAGACCGGGTCGATCTGGAAGGCCGGGACGGACTCCGTGATCGGGCTCACGCTCCGGGGCGCCGAGGGCTACGGCTTCACCGTCCGGGACCTGGCCCGGTGGGGCGGGCTCATGGGCGCCGGCCACGACTACTACGAGCGCGGCAACGTGGACGTGTTCAGCGGCCGCGCGCCCTGCCTGGCGTCGCCGCCGTGCCGGCTGAACCTCACCTCCGACGGCTCCGGCGACCACCACGGCTGGTACTGCAAGTCCGTCGAGGTTACCGTCACCAGGCCGCACAGGCAGTGCGCCAAGGCCGAGTTCGGCGTCGAGCAGTGGCTCGCCTTGGACGCGCCGCCGTACCAGCTCTACGCCCAGCGGAGCGTCTGCGCCAAGAGCGGCGGACAGGGTGGTGGCGCCGAGGCGTGAGCCAAATCGAATCGCCGGAGTGGTGGTGGCCTTGACAGAGGTGTTTTTTTTTTCCCTTCTTTGTGCGGGGTGGTGATCCAGTGTGTTTCTTTTGATGTGTTTGGATTTGGACGCGTTGCAGCAGAAATAAATTGACGGCTGCTGATTTCAACGATAAAAAAATTGCAGAAATAAATTGGTCAGATTTGCGTTACCGCTGTGAAAAACTGAGTAACATAAATTCAGTGTTTTTGAAATGCAGACATTTCACACGAATCAGTTAAATTTTTTTTTTTAAAAAAAATCATCTATTCCAAACAACTGGAAAAGTTTGACGCGATGGGCATGAATGGTCGCACGGTGCGAGAGGATGCCTTTGGTTCGGCGCTGAGCTCTTCCATGGGAAAAAAATTCTATGCCGCTCGTTCGCACAGAGAAGTCAGGATTATGTACCCCAAGTACTCGTCGATCTATACTCGTATACATAAGTTAAGACCTCAAAGGGTTTTGAGGTCAGACGACAAAGCACGAACGTGCGGTCCGACCCCCGGGGCAACAATCTACGAAAGCAAAGTTTTAGCCGCATCCAGCGCTAAGACATACGATGAGGCCGACCTCCGAAGGCCAACCCCTGGTGGCCAACTCCTGCGGTATGTACGGCATTTATGTCGCATTTATTCCGGCGGCCCACCGTCAGCCGTCCCGACGGGACGGGCCTAGTCCACCGTGACATGGGCGGGCCGCGGAAGTCTACGTACAAAACCCGACGACACTGTGGCTAACGCTACAGTACCAGACTGACACTACAGTACCCGACGCGACGTGCGACGCGACGCGCCACGCCCCTGCACGGGCGTGACGAGTGATGACGACGTCAATAGAGGACCCACCTGTCAGCGAGACAGTAAAACCGCATAGGGCCCACCATTTTGTAACTCCGAACCACCCTATATAAAGAGGGGTCCAGGGGGCGATAGCGAGGGTTTCGGCCCTGAACTCTCGCGTACAACCGTTCACATTCGCGAGCAACCTCACGAATGCGTGCATCGGGCACCTCACAACTCAGACGCCGAGCCCTCTCCCGAAGAGAGAGTCCGACCCTTTGTACTCACCCACTGATATAAACCACTCTCTGGACGTAGGGCCTTACATCGTTCGAGGTGGTCCGAACCAGGTAAAAAAACCATATTGAGTCTTCCGTAGACTAGGTCACATCGAATACGGAGGCACACCACCCCCTCGATCGTATTTCGTACTGTGCCGGTGGTCAGAACGCCGATAGTTGGCGCGCCAGAAAGGGGGCCTTTCTTGGTGTGCACTCGCTTCGCCTTTTCGATGGCTTCCTTCTTCGCCGTTGTGAAAAACACTTCGGTCTCCCACCTTCACTTCGGGGATTTCACGGTCGCCGTCACCGAAGATGGCCGGTCGTGACGTGTCCCCACCTTCGCCTCCGGATAGGCATTCTGCTTCAGGAGCCTGAACTTCATCGCAAACGAAGGCGGCGAGTTTCGCCTTCAGACTCCGCGCAGGAAGCACGCCACGCGACGCCGGCGGAGCCATGCCGTTTTGAGGCACGACCAATCGAGAGAGTGCTTCACTCTCCACGCCCCTAAGGGCGGAGAGCCGGCGACTCCCGGCAACACGTCGGGCGCCAACCCGTCTCCGCGCCCCACGGTGGACGCCGTTGATCAGGCTCGTCCGCATCCAAGACGAACCGATAGCCCAAAGCCTCGCAGTAAAGCTATAGCCGGACCTAGCGACGCTGCTCGGGCCTGGGGGCAGTCCACTTACCAGCGGATCGTGGCCGGAGGGCCGCCAACCTTCGGCACTCCACTTGAGAACCTTGTGGCAGCAACGTGCGTACTCAACGAGATTGCCGCACCCGAAAATCCAGCGCTGAGGGAAGTGTACGACCGCATGCGCATTTACCTCGATAGCATGCTTCAGCAACCAGAAGCATCTCTCTGGCTCCAGCAGTCGGAGACACGAAGCATAAGCTGTCGCCCCTCGGGAGGGACCCTTTGTAATCAAGCGAGTCTTGAGGCCCGGCGCTTACAAGTTAGCAACCGAGGACGGCCGAGAGCTTGAGAACGCGTGGAACATCGAGAGCCTTCGAAGGTTCTACACTTGATGAACACAGCTAAGTTCTCGCAACTTACTCGCGCTTATCGTTTTTGGCTGCGAACCGTGGCCGCCCCGGCCACGCCTCGCACTCGGGGGCTACTTGTCTCCGCCCTCTCGAGTGTCGAAACGTTCGACCTCGCTCGTCTTTTTTCGATTTGTTGCGCCGAGGCACCGCTCCCCGTTGACTTTTTGCGTCTCGTTTTTTCGCTGACTCGCGCCTTGCTCTGTTTCTTCGGGGTCGGATCCCCGGCCCGCGCCAAGCTCGCGGGTGACCCTCGGACGTAACAAACTTTGTGCATGTTTTTCGTTCGAAGTCTCGTCGCGGCTATACTATCAACGATCGGGAGCCGATGACGCTCTACGGCTGTATCGGGCCCGACTCCCGACCCTACAAGCTACACTCAACCCGTTCGTTTGATTGACGCCCAACGGAACGTGAAAAACAGTCGCAAAGTAACAGCGAAAAGGGGTCGAAAACTTGGACTCATTCGTGCAATGATAATTTTTGCATTGATGTCTTTCATTACACGAGACACCACTTTTTACAAACTTGACTCTACATATTGGGGAACGAAGTAGCCGTGCCCAGCGGTTGGTGCAGCTGAGGACACCGGGACCGCCGCACCCTCGGGAGGCGCCGTCTTCGGTCCCTCCGTCCTCCCGGCCTCTCCGGCATCGGGCGCAGGGGAGGAATCCGTCCTCTCTTCTTCGACCACCGCCCGACCCTCGACGGTGGTCGGGGAGCCACGAACGGCTCCCTCTTCTTCGCCTCGTGCCCCGGAGGAGACGAGCTCTCGCGCGCGATGGAAGCTTGAAGACGAAGTGAGGAGGTTGGGTAAGAAAACAGAATTGCCGCGCCCCTCCTTTCAAATGGCCCGCGCAGTTACTGCACCGCCCACGATCGATCGTGGGGAGTAACCGCGCAGTCGTGGATGCGTGCCCCAAGGCGCCCCAAACCGTTCGTACTCGACCCGCAGACGTGTGGGCCCGGGCCGCACCTCGCCGCTTCTGCCGTAGCTGGGGCGCTAACGTCACCCTGACGCGACGGTTGCCAGGGCACGGCTGGTAGACGACGTGACGCGGGCGCGCGAACCGCCGCGCCCCTGATGCCGTCTGTTCGAATTCAAACCGACCGCCCGGATCGACAGCCGGTTGCGATTCTCTGACGGCCCGATCACCCTCCACGTGGAGGCGCAAGGGCCGCCCGATCCCCGTGACCGTTACGGGGAGTCCAAATAAGGGGAAGCACACGAACGAGGCTTCCCGCGGTCGGCGGGTCGACAGCCGAGGCCATTTGGCCGATCTAAACGTCCGAGCGCTAATCATGGCCCTCGGCCTAGGCACGATGCGGATCATGGGCAGAGGCCGGATCGAACTAGCCCGGCCTAGCCGTCTTTCCGAACAAAAGACCGAGAGCGACCTCGGCCTGACCCCGACAGTCAAAACGGCGAATGGCGGTTAAGCCCACGGTCAGCCCCCTGGATCGCCCCGAGCTCAGGGGCTAGGCCCGTAAGGCGCGCTCGCGCGCCCCCTACGATCAACCATCAACGAACGATGGACGCCGCTACGACCCAGCCTGCGACCGATCCCACGGACCGATCCCGTAGGATCAGAGCGTTGAGCTCTCCGCGATCAGCCTAGCGCCGCTCCAACGGAGGTCGCAAACGGCGTCAGGCTCGGGAGCTACTGTCTGGATCATGTACCCCGAGTACTCGCCGACCCATACTCGTATACGTGGGCCAAGACCCTGAGGGGTTTTGGGGTCGGACGACGAAGCACGAACGCGCGGTCCGACCCCCGGGGCAACGATCTACGAAAGCCAAGTCTTAGCCACATCCAGCGCTAAGACGTACAATGAGGCCGACATCCGGTGGCCAACCCCTGGGGTAGGTGCGGCATTTATGTCGCATTTATTCCGACAGCCCACCGCCAGCCGTCTCGACGGGACGGGCCTAGTCCACCGCGACGTGGGCGAGCCGCGGAAGTCTACAGACAAGACTCGACAACACTATGGCTGACGCTACAGTACCGGACTGACACTACAGTACCCGACGCGACGTGCGACGCGACGCGCCACGCCCCAGCACGGGCGTGACGAGTGATGACGACGTCAATGGAGGACCCACCTGTCAGCGAGACAGTAAAACCGCATAGGGCCCACCATTTTGTAACTCAGAACCGCCCTATATAAAGAGGGGTCCAGGGGGCGATAGCGGGGGTTTCGGCCCTAAACTCTCGCGTACAACCGTTCTCATTCGCGAGCAACCTCACGAACGCGTGCATCGAGCACCCCAATTCTCAGACCCCGGGCCCTCTCCCGAAGAGAGAGTCCGATCCTTTGTACTCACCCACTGATATAAACCACTCTCTGGACGTAGGGCCTTACTCCGTTCGAGGTGGCCCGAACCAGGTAAAAAAACCACATTGAGTCTTCCGTAGACTAGGCCACATCGAATACAGAGGCACACCACCTCCTCGATCGTATTTCGTACTGTGCCGGTGGTCAGAACGCCGACAAGAGGCACGCTGCAAATCCAGCTTTGATGGCTGCCGCGTGGTGCTATGGGAGATCGAACGGGAGCGCTGCTCGTTCCGCGGCTCACGGCTGGTAACGCTCCTGTTGACGTCGAAAAGATCCGGATCAACGCACCGAGAGCACTAAGTCGTGTGGGTGACCGAATCGGCGAGGTCGCATTCGATTGGTTCGAGGAGAGATAGATATCACATTTTCGCTGTGAAGGGCGGTTAGGTTTATGAGCAAACCTGCGAAATGGTAGATAACGCACTTTTGTGGCAAAAAATGACTAGTTTACAAACAAACTAGCAAAGGTCATCGAATCTCCCGCCCGAGAGGGACCCTGTCCAGGCATGAGCATCGTCGGGCGTGCCCTAGGTCGATCGGCAAGCCCTAGAACGTCATCTATGGCCGTGAAGACCGGTGGATTTCAGTAGATGGTGTTTGGAAGGAAAGAGGATTAGAGTTTGGAGAGATAAAAAGTAAAAGAACAATTGGTATAATCGGTTGGGATTCCTCCTCAATCGGTCTTAGGCCTCTTTATATAGAGGTGAGATGGTCTTACCTCGTGGAGCCACGGATCTGCTTGATTAAAAAATAAATTAGCTCCGATTTGGTGTAAAAACTATCAAAAATAGATTTCAGGTACCAGACAATTCGACTCATTGCCGGAGACTCTGGTGGGTACAATCTCACATCCAGAGAGGACTTACCGGAGACTTAGGTACTGTACCAGACACTCCGGTACCGGATACTTTAGCATTTTGCTTGACACTCTGGTGGCGGCTCGGACGTTTTTTTGTTAAGTCCGTAATTTTCTCGTCCGAACTTCAAATTAGGTGATCCATATATCCGTTTCGATCGTCGCGGTGAGGGCTGTGTCATATAATCTTCAAATCATGGATTTGGCTTCATCTTCAGGTCTTTTTAAGTAGTTCTTTCCTTTTTTAGTGGAATTTAGCTAAACTCTTGAAAATATCTTCCATATACTAAAAAACATGTTGTAAAACAATTCTTATGAAACAATCATTATCAGATGCATTCAATCTACCAAACTGGAGCATCCGGTTTAGGAAACGAGAACTTTCGGTCTTTCCAAGATGTAAATTTTGAGGGTCAACACATGCCCCCTGTTTTATTGGCAAAGCTAGCGTGTCAAAAAATATTTTTGTTACCCAAAATTGCTCAAGTATGAGGATAAACAAGATACCGATTATCTAGAACCGATATAAAAAACTAATCAACTAGCCGAAATAATATTCTGTCAATTGTAGCAATGCATTAGATCGTATTAACTAAATATTTCGGCTATTGAATCATTGAAGTTTAATCTATAGTCCGGCATTACACCGGATGGTCCGGTGCGCAAAACACTCGAACCCGAGAGGGTTTACCGGATAGTCCGACAAATCACCGAACACTCCGGTGACCAGACATTCCAGTCATGCACCGGACAGTCCGGTGTGCAAAGCACCTTAACCCGAGAGGGCTTGTCGGATACTCCGGCATTATACCGAATACTTTGGTCATCAAACATTTCGGTCCTGCATCGAACAGCCCAGTGTGCAATGCACCTGAACCCGAGAGGGCTTGTCGGATACTCCAACATCGTATCGCAAACTCTGGTCACCGGACATTTCGGTCCTTCACCGAACAGTCCAGTGTACAAAGCACATGAACTCGAGAGGGCTTGCTGGACAGTCCGGTCACCGCGTCGGATAGTCCGGTGGGCAAAATACCCCAAACTCGAAATGTCTTGCCGGACACTTCGGCATAATACCGGATACTCTGGTGACTGCAGATTCTGCCCAAAGTGATAACCAAATCATCCATTGGCCTTGTTTTCTCACAAGATAACATTCATATTTTTTTGTCAAATGGAACTAAGCATTTCACCACATATTTGACAAGCATGACAAATATTTTTATTGTAGCATCTTCTTCTTTACATTTCACTTAGCGGCTTTGCCCTCTAAGTGTTGAAGTTATTAGTAGCTCAACGATGGTCGGTTACAACTCATCGGCTATTAAAGTCTCATGCTCTTCTACCTATGTCAAAACTATGTCATTTTGCATTTAAGCACGCTCATTAAATTCTTCAATGTTCGGCAATAAAACTTAAAAGCTCATAAAATGCTTATATGCTGAGCTTTGAACTTTGTTTGAAATATTGATCTAGAATTATATAGGCAATGACTAAAAAGACTTTCTAGAACTTTGATTCGGCTCCATCCAAGTTTGAAACAAAAATAGCCGAATTATCACTCCCTAAGTCAAAACTGAAACTCCCTGATTGCCAAACTGGGACTTTCGGCTCTTCAGAATTTCGGCATTGGCAATTTTGAGTATCGGTCATTTGACAATTGAAAATTAAGTTTCATCGACATTGCAAGCAGATACTCATCATGCCAAATACATAGCTACAATCACTATGTGCCTAAATTCTTAACAACACCAAATTCATGATATAGGATTTGACATCTACACATACATCAATGTAAGTGAAAGGACCTAGATGTCGCCTAAAGGGGGAGTGAATAGGTGTTCCTGAAAATTAATACAAACTCGCAACGAAAAATAAAACTGGCAAAACCAGAACTTCCGGTTTGCTAAACTGGAACTTCTGGTTTTGCCTGGACAGTTAAAACAGACAAGAACAAATACAGAAATCGAAACTTCTGGTTTGCAATACCGGAACTTCCGGTTTTCTCGGGGCTGAGAATTAAACCTGAACTTTGAGAATTCTCCCGAGAAGCTTGCAAATCACTCCTAAAAGAGTATAAGGGATAAGATAGCTACTTGATTCACAGAGAATCAAGGGTTAGTCACGAGCACAAATAAATGAAACAAAAAAATGCAAAGTAAAGCAAGGACACGAGGAATTGTATCACCGAAGTTCAACGACTTGCTCCCAAGTCGTCTACATCTCCGTTGAGGAAGCTTGAGCTGCTCACAAGGCCAACTCCAAGCCGAGTCTCTTTCAACCACTTCCCTCGAATCATTATCTTGCTTCTTCCCTTGCGGAGGCGAAGCGGGCCTTCACAAATTTTCTCGAGGCACACCACAAGCTTGGTGCCTCACCGGGCGACGTCTAGCCGTCTAGGAGGCTTCACCTCTAAGAGTAACAAATGCTCACAGATTTGCAACTTGCTCAAGTGCTCAATGGATGGGAGTGCTCAAAAGTGCTCTCAAATGCAATCTCTCTCAACCCAACACTTGGATTTCTCACAAATCACACAAGCCTCACAAAGAGGGGTTGGGGAGAGCTCTAGAACGCTTTAGCTTAGTTTAGGTCGTGGGCAATTCCAGCTCATTACATTAAGGGGAGGGAGGAGGTACTTATACCACTCCCTCAAAAACTAGCCGTTGGGCACAACTCTGGGAAAATCGGAACGTCCGGTTCACCAAACTGGAACTTCCGGTTTGGGACCTCCAGCAAAGTGCAAGACACTTCGATGGTTAGGAACCTCGACTCCAGAGAAGGCTTCTGGGACACTCCGGTCAAGTACCGGACACTCCGGTGAAGACTTAAGCAATTTTGCTAGAAACTGCCAAAACCGAAACTTTCGGTTTGGCAAAACGGAACTTCCGGTTTTTTCTGTTTCGGCAAAACTTGTGAAAGTGTATGGCCATTGTGTTTCTCTCCTCTCACTTGGGTTTTCATGAGCACTGAGATTATGTTTCAATCCATGTTGCACTCCTCTTGATAGAGCGGCATACCTATACTCAAGAATTAAATAAAAGCTATAAGCAACATTTGAGCTTCACTTCTTGAATGTTGCCACTTCTTCATAAAATTGCTTCTTGAGGGTGAACAACATGTGCTTTCCTTGAGCAACTCCATCTTGAGCTAGTAATCTTGGAAACCTTCAATTCATGTGATCAATATCCACTAAAATGCTTCCAAGTTACTTCTTATCTTTTTTTTCAATAGAATATCGACACTTAGCAAACTATAACTCCTTGTAGCTTGAAAGGTCCATCATGATTCAACTCAACTAGTTCTTCTCCGGTACTAAGGTTCTTCGGCGCCAAGATCCCTTCTTGCCCTTCTCCCCTTCCCGGTCCATCGCAACTACGTCAAGCTAATCCTTTACCTTCTCACTCACTTGAGTCAATTTTTGCTTTGTGTCTTCAATGAATACTTCTTGATTTCCTTGTTGTCAACTTGAAACTTCATAAGTCAAGAGCTTGTATTTGAGATTTTAATTATATCCATCATAACTTTGATCTCATTTTTGCTTGTCTTCGCTCTCTTGACTTTCTTGATATTAACATTCAATCTTCATGTGTCGAGTGCTTCTTATTGAGATCTTAATCCTTGAGCAATCATAACTTGTGATCTCATCCTTTGCTTGTCATTGCTTCACTTGACTTTCTTGACATGCACTTCAATCCTTATATGACAAGTGACTTCTTATTGAGATATTAATCTTTAGGCACTCGTAGCTTTCAATCTCATATTTGCTTATTTCTTCTTCACTTGACTTAAGATGGACGTCCTCTTCATTCTTCATGTGCCAAGTGACCTTTTGGTTGAGATCTTCACTTGGAGTATACATATCTTTTGATCTCACTCTTAGCTTGTAACAATTTCACTTGACTTAGCACGAGCAACCTCTTGACTATGAGAAAAGCAATAATCTTCATTAAATCAAGACTTCTCAATATTCTTTTTGGATTAACAACCTGCTTATAAACTCAACAAATAATGTTAGTCATTTAATCATGTTGTCATTCAATTCACCAAAACCCACTAAGGGTGTAAATGCACTTTCAGTAAGCACTATGATCCATCCTTCATATAATTTATATGACTGAAATAGACTTCAAAAAGTAATACAAATGTTATATATGTAGTTATTTTTGCCTTTATAACTAAAATTAATTTCAACAATTGTATGATCATTTGAACATAACCCTTCATAGCATGAGCAATATTTGTACTCTCAAAGATTAAAATAAGACCAAGAAAGATGAGAGTAAACATATGAAGATAGCTCCAACTCATACGCATTGGTGACATGGACAATGAATCAAGATGAACACATGACCAATAATCTTGATGATCGGGCACATACCTTAATTGTTTCTTAGCACTTCTTTTTCCCACTATCTTCTTTGCACCCATCACTTGATCACCATGATTGTCACATTCTTGCAAATTCTTTTTGCGAATCCATACCATGCCTTTCTCTTTCAACTCTTCCGCACTAAGTTCTTGCAATTTTTTCATTTGCCAATTTGAGAAACCGAGTGGACCTCTCGGTTTTGTTTTTGCCTTGAGAATTGGCAATTCTAATTTGCTCTTGAACACCTCCAACTTCTTTAGTTTAGATTTGACATCAAAAATATCAACACTTGGTTGCTTCATATTTTTGCCATTAATAGCCGAAGCTTTCAAAGCATGAATTGACTTTCCTTCACTTAAATTCAGATCTGAACTTTTATCCTTACGGCCATCTTTTTTGACACGATAGACTTGTCAGAGCACCTTTCTCTTCTCTTGATCTATTGACCGATTCTTCTTATCGAAACGGTCTCTCGTGTGTGGTTGTCTTCTTGTATTTATATTTTGCCTCGGACAGAATTGAGATTGCATCCATGAACCACGCCACTCACATGACGAATAAGGATGAAAACCTACAGTGGGTGATTCATATGGCATCGGCATTATCGGCGTGAAAGAAAAATATAGAGCCTCTGGAAAAAACTTTCTTTCTTTGCCGATTCCAACCCTCATGTTTGTATTTTGGAGGCACGCTTGATGGCTTGGGGTAGTTTGGCTTAGAAGCACTCATCTCATCTCTTTCTCTTACATATTTAGCCAAAAACTCTTCAAATGTAAACTTTATCTTTCTACCCTCATGTTTGTCATAGAGTTTACCTTCTTCAATCTTTTTTAAATTGATTATTGGATTTTTACTCATTTCATTGACTATATGAAAATTGAAAGTTTCGATTTGGTAAATCGAACGTTTTGATTTTTTCAGCTTTGTTAGATTTGGCCGATTTGAAGTTAATCGGTCATGAGCAAGCTTAAAAACCTTTTGTTGCCCCCAGTGTACGATGGATCTTCAACAACCTCTTTAAAATCGTTGCTTGTAACAATATCATCATGAATCTCATCGGCAACTACATTCTTTTCGTCAGAGGGCTTTAAACAATTTTTACCAAGAATCAACTCGTTGTTTTTAGATGAATCGACCCGTGACCGATTTGATAATCTTTTACTATCAAGACCAATTGAAGCCAACTGGTCATCCTTATATGTTTCTCTAAAACTCAATCGACCTCTATCAATGGCCGATTGGACTTTCTGACGGAACATATTGCAATTTCTAGTACCATGATCAAAAAAATTATGCCATTTGCAATATTCTCGTTTCCCTATATCTTGCAGTGATGAAATGACTTTGTGATCTATGATCCTAATAAAATTATTCTCTATCAAGCTATCAAATAGATCATCACAAAGTTAAATCAAAAGTGTACTTTGTTTTTTTAGCCAATTTTTTTGAGGAAACGGCTTTAAGGTTGAGCAAACGAATGAATTAGATTTCTTATTTACCCATTTGGCTACGCATTTACTTGTGTTTTCGTTTTCGGATGCTTTAGAATTTATTACTAGACTAGCATCGGTTTTTGCAACATTAGTTAATCTTGATTTTGTTCTTTTAAAACCCGAATGGCCACAAATAAACTATTTAGATAACAACTTGGGCAATGATGAAGTTGAGACTTTGAATGCTAAAATATTACTGTTATCGGCCTTTCTAATTTTTACAATGCATGGACCGACACTATGTGAAGACTCTTTATTGCTAACAAGTAAATTACCCTACTCAATCGATCTGTTAGCATTATTTTTTGTGACAGTACTAATGCATGTATTAACTGAAAATTTATGATTTGATTGGAAATTAAGTAAAGTACTTGTAAAGCATATCTTATCAAATGTGTTGGAGAGACGTGGAACTTTGATATGAATTGAACTGTGGTATGGCAACGCCTTCATCTTTCTTTCGTCTCTATCTCCATGCTCTCGTTGATGCTCTTTGCTAACTGAACCTTGTGCGGTTACGGGTTGAGGTCGATGAATAATAAAATAATCACTTGAGAAACATATGACCTATTTAGAAAAATGAAATATAGCTACCTTTTTACATTTGATATCCTTATGTGTAGCTGTGTTTGTTTCTTCGATCTCGCTTGTAACCGATAATTCAGTAACAATTGGCTTTTTATTGGAACGACTCTTAATTCTTGCGAGAAACTCAGCAAAATCCGCATCTAATTTCTTTTTATATTCAAAAATGCATCTCGAGAGAACATAGGAGCCATTGTTAAATTTTCACCCATTCGGCCATGATCATTATTTGCACTTAAAACCGAATTAGTGGGTGAAGTATATGCAAGCGTGGCATGTGGAGGTATGTGGATGCTTGCTAAATTTTCATTAATTCGGCTACAATTTTTAGTAGCATGAGGAGCTGAATTATGACCATTAAGATTTGAGTATAATGTTGAATTTGTAGGTGTAACTTCGACTATTAATATGCGAGGCATCATATGGCACTTGAGAACAATTAAATGAAAGATATGAACTAGCAAGGCCATATGTGTTATGTATCGGCACATTATATGAAGTTATCATAGATAGTGCAATTGGTGCCGATGCATTGAAAGAAGAAACACTATATTGGGTGTTCATAAAACTATTAGTATGTTGTGTTTCATAAAAGTTGACCGAACTCATCAAGTTGCCATGACTTTGATGAATGTCCATCGGCATATGAGACAGCTCCATTACCGATGTATAACTATGTGCATATTGAGTGTTGCTAATATCACTAAAACTTGGATCAAATGCATTATAAAACAAGAGTGATGCATGACTAGATCCATACTTAATAATGGCTAAATGATGCACCACGCCCATCATTATGTCTAGCAACATCAATATAGGAATGTGTAGCATTTGCAAAACTATTAAGCATTGACATCTCATTTGTAAATCTTACCTCGGGTTGATCGTAGCGGTATGGATAACTTGCCATGTGTTTGCCTCTATTCGACTTGATCAACCTGCAACAACAAGGTAGTCTTGATTTCTTCTTCTTTATTCTTGGCTTCTCACGATTAAAACCTGCAACAAGAATAAAAACAATCGCAAATACATGCAATCAGCCCAAAGAGGCCAAACGCGATGGTGATGTCGAATCAAAACGATGAATCAATTAGAGAAAAGGCTAGGTCAGAAAAATTCGGTTACTACGATGAAAACCGAATAATCGTCCCCAGCGGAGTCGCTAAAAAGTGTGTTGACACCGAAAAGATCCGGATCAACGTACCGAGAGCACTAGGTCGTGCGGGTCACAACAGACCGGATCGATGAGGTCGCCTTCGATCGGTTTGAGGAGAGATAGGTATCACGATTTCGCTATGAAGGGCGGATAGATTTATGGGCAAACATGTAAAGTGGTACACAACGCACTTTCGTAGTGAATAACGACTAGTTTACGAGCAAACTAGCAAAGACCGTCGAATCTCTCGCTCGGAAGGGACCCCGTCTAAGTGTGAGCGTCACCGGACGTGCCCTAGGTCGGTCGGCAGGCCCTAGGACGTCATCTATGGCCATGGAGACCAGTGAATAAACAACATATGAGGTTTGGAGAGGTAAAAAGTAAAGGAACAATTGGTAGAATCGATTGGGTTCCCTCTTCAATCGGTCTTAGGTCTCTTTATATAGAGGTGTAGTGGTCTTACCCCGTAGAGCCACGGATCTCGTTGATTAGGAAATAAATTAGCTTCGATTTGGTGTAAAAACTATGAAAAACAGACTTCGTGTACCAAACACTTCGGCACGTTGCTGGAGACTTCGGTGGGCAAAATCCCACGTCCAGAGGGGGACACTCCGGTACCGGATACTACGGCATTTTGCTGGACACTCCGATGGCAGCTCGAACGTTTTTTTGTTAACTCCGTAATTTTCTCGTCCGGTCTCTAAATTAGGTGATCTATATATTTGTTTCGATCATCTCGGCGAGGGCTGCGTCATGGAATCTTCAAATTTAGCTTCATCTTCATGTCTTTTTAAGCACTTCTTTCCTTTTTAGTGAAATTTAGTCAAACTCTTCGAAAATATCTTCCATGTCTAAAAAACGTGTTGAAAAACATTTTTTGTGAAACAATTATTATCAAATGTATTTGGTGTACCAAATTAGAGCATTCGGTTTAGAAAACTAGAATTTTCGGTCTTCCAAGATAAAAATTTTAGGTGTCAAAAGCTCCTTACGTGGGGAGCGCAAGGCGAGGAGAGAGGTGCCGGTCCCGATGGAGACGGCGTGATGGTATGCTTCGGCAAAGGCTGGCGTGGGTGGAGATCACGAAGACCGGATGCGTAGCACACGGCTCGATTCTTCGAGGGGGCACTCAGCCGGCCCTCCTCTTCGACGGCCCTTTTGCCCACCATTGACTATTGATTACCATCAGACGGCGCAAGTTCGGCCAGCTCTTATCAGAGTTTATGATTTTGTTTAAACCGCTAAAACCGATCGGGACCGGTTTAACAAAAACTGCAAAAATCGATTGAAAAATATTCTAAATCAAAAAATCAAAATTTGAACAAACTGATACAGTAAACCGACCGATTTCACCGGTTAGGCGGCCAGTTTTTACGTTTTTAGATTTTAAAATTTGAAACCCACCAGTTTCACCGGATAGCCGACCGGTTTTACCGGTTTTCGGTATTCAAATTTTTTTTTCAAATTTTTAAATTTTTTAAATTTATAAAATGAAAACCGATCGTCCAGATCGAATCGGTTTCACTGATCTTGAAAACCGGCCTAAACGGTTTTGTAAACCTTGGCTCTTATTCCTCCGTAAGCATGTCTCCTGCGTCAGCAACGACGCTAATGTGGCATGAAGCCGGCACAAATGGCTCGCATGCAGCCGGGCTAAGCACTCGTGCCGACGCGTCCCGGCACTCTTCCGTGACTTACGAGTTACTTCTCATCTGACCTGCAAAAACCATTGCTCAAACTTGAAAACTACTCCGACATATGTTTGTGGCTGTGCACCACCACTGACTTCAGTCTTAGCTTCGCCCCTGCCGGCCGTGGCCAATTGAGCTTTCGTTCCGTTCTCCGTCGTACGTGCTGACCGTGCGTGTGCCACGTTCGAAGATACGGAGAATCTTTTCCTGATTTTATAGTGGCTCTCGCCTACTCTACACTATACTATAAAAAAGGAACCTTCTGGGTATGGAAGCTGCTTTTGTTCGCCACTTCCCCTATCTCAAGGTGGATCACGTTACATCATCGTTAGCTCCATCTCCAAAACTTCCCTGTTATTGACTGTTTTGGTAGCTGCACGTGTGACATTGTAGGAGGGTGACTTGGTTTTCATGGCAGTAGTTAAAGGGAGTAATTAACAAAGTTTGTACTACCAGGAGTAGTACTGCGATGCATGTGACGGCACTTCCGGCACCGACGAGGTGTGGCCACGGCTGGCGTTCTTCTACACACTTCTCCACGCCACGGCGGGATTCGACGGGCACCTTTTTAGCTCACTCCCGGCGCCACCACCTTTTTCTCACTCTCGTACAACGGCCACACTTCCCGTTCGTTCCATCATGGATAGCGAAAAGAAAATTGCAGTTCCCGGCGACCAAGGCCAACCACAAACCATGGACGACAAGATGGCGAATGGCAAGGCCAGACTTACCGACGACGACGCCGCGGAGCCGGACAGCCAGGAGCAGTTCTTCAGCGATTCCGAGTCGGGCTCAGAGTCCATCGAGATCGCGGACCTCAAGAAGCGGATGTGGAAGGACCAGCTGCTGCTCATGAAGCTGGAGGGCCGCTCCGGCCGCGACACCCGTGGCGGCGACGTGCAGCAGCAGCAGCAGAAGAAGCAGCAACCGTGCCAGGACCAGGTCGTGGCCAGTAAGGAGCAGGAGGAGACGCCCGAGGCCCGGTACCGGCGCAAGGCGATGCTCCGGGCGCAGGACGGCGTGCTCCGTCACATGCTCAAGATGATGGAGGCCTGCAACGCGCGCGGGTTCGTGTACGGCGTCGTGGGCGAGGACGGCGTGCCCGTGTCCGGCTCATCCGACGGCCTCCGCGGCTGGTGGAAGGATGACGTCGGCTTCGACCGGGCGGCGCCAATGGCCCTGCTGCCGGCCGCCTCCGGCGGCCCCGGGAGCCCTATCGCGGCGGCGTCCTTCCTCCAAGGGCTCCACGACATCCAGGACAGCACGCTGGGGTCGCTGCTGTCCGCGCTCATCCAGCACTGCGAGCCGCCGCAGCGGAGCTTCCCGCTGGACCGGGGCCTGGCGCCGCCGTGGTGGCCGACGGGCCGGGAGCCCTGGTGGGGGCTGCAGGGCGAGGCCCAGGCGCAGCAGGGCGCGCCGCCGTACCGGAAGCCCCACGACCTGAAGAAGGCGTGGAAGATCTCACTGCTCAGCGCGGTGATCAAGCACCTCAGCCCGCGCTTCGACCAGATGCGCAAGCTCGTGTGGCAATCCAAGCGCCTGCAGCACAAGATGAGCGCCAGGGACGCCGAGACGTGGTCCAGGGTCATCTCTCAGGAGGAGGCGCTCGACCGCCACGCGCAACGCGCGCTGCACATCGCGCCGATCGAGGACGAAGACGACGGCGGTGAAGATCCTCCCAAAGAAGAAGCGGCGCGGGGCGCACACCTTGACAAGCGCAAGCGCAGGGACGTCGGCGGTGACGAGGGAGCTGGTGGCAGCGGCAGCGGCATGCAGCTGCTGGCGCTGCCGGACATCGAGGGCGTGCCGGATGTGGACCGCAACTCGATCGACGAGCTCATGAAGCTCTACTACCGCTGGCTGCAGGGTACCGACGGCGAGCACGAGAATGACGCGGCGGTAGTCGGCGCCGCAGGGCAGAGCCACAGCGTCGTCCATGAGACCGCGCAGGACGCGCGGCTGCACGACGACATGTTCGACGATTTGCCGAGCGTGGCCGACGTGGGGGACGTTAGTGACTTCCAAAACAGCCCGATTTGGCAGTGGGTGTATGACTGAGACTGATTCTAGCGGCGTACGTTTCAGGATAAGTTGAGGTGAAGTGTACTCGATGTTTAATTACTTATGCCTGTATCATTATACACGACTAGTTCTTTAGGGCACGTTTGGTTGACGCCGAATCACGCCACACCACGCCGCGCCACAGTTACGACACGCCGTCACTTTGTTTGCTTGCCGCCACAACTTCGGCGTGCCAAATTTTCATCGCAGCCCGCTAGTTCATTTGGTAAGCCACACCTCGCCAAAAGTCTGGCGCTGTAATTCGGCGCCGCACTTTCGGAGCTGCGCGCGGCACGTGTCGGCAGCGTCCAAACACGCACTTAATTTGATCGTGGAGTGCACCAAGTAAGATACTCCTAACTTTATTTTAATGAAACAAAATTGACTTCTTTTCCGACCACACGCTCAACAGATTAAGCAAGAGGGCAAAGAGAGCGATGCATGTCCCATGCAACATCTTTGCTCTTGGAGCACTACGAGTACGGTATATATTTTTCTAAAGTTTAGGGCTCTTTCAATGCAGGTTTTTTTTAAATGAATTGAATATATAGGAATTTCACTAGAATAATTTTAATCTTACAGAAAAAATAAAACTATCGAAAAAAAATTCGGTCAATGTAACGGGGGCGTTAGTCCTGTTCCAAACTCCAATGTGTCAGAGAAACATAGGATCTTGTCAGTTACCAGAAGAAGCATCAGTTCTAGTATGTCCGTTCCATACTCCTGACTTCCGTTGGATCAAATAAACTAGAGTACTTACGTCGGTGAGTGGCACTTGCGAATTGGCCGGCAATCAGCTGAGGCAGCAGAGCAAAACGGTGTTCTGAGTGGTGACAGATGAATCAAATATCCTCACTCATCCTGCCATAAAAATTGAATCCAGACTACTTTACATGGACATACATGAAAACAAAAACAGAAACTAATTCCCCATTTGGTTTACACACACCACCCAAGGCCAAAAGATACAACGCTGCGGCTTCTTTGACCTCCAGCCGATCCCATGCACGCATGGTTCTGATAATAATCTGATGCAGCCACGGATCCTCTCCATGCGCACCAACGAAAACTATGTCGGCCGGTTTCGACCGTCGCTTACTGGTACACAGGACCGAAACTCATAGGCCGAGGGCGCCGAGCGGCGTCTTGGCCTGTCCAGCCTCGAAGTAGAAGATGAGCATGGCGAGCATGGCGATGCGGGCGTGCTTGATCTCCGCCAGCTTGAGCCTTTCGAGCTTCTCCTGGTCGGGGATGTAGACGCCGTCCTTGATGGTGCCGCCGAGGCTGAGCGGATCGAAGAACTTGCCGCCGGGGTACCCCTGGTCGCCGGTGAAGTTGGTGAAGTTCTCGGCGGTGCGCGACCACGGCGTGGCCCACTCCACGGACTGCGAGTCCGGGTTGAAGAAGTCCACCCACCGCTTCGACTCCACCCACCCCATGAGCAGCAGCTGCGTGCCGAGCAGCGAGCCGAAGGAGAAGGGCGCGATGGCGCCCGGGTCCGCGCCGGCCTCGAACCACGGGATGCCGCTCCACGCCTGCCCGATGAAGATGCCAAGCACGGCCGCCATCGCCCACCGCCCGTGGATCAGCTCTGCCTCACGGTACCACTTGAGGAACGCCGGGTCCTTGCCAAGGCCAAGCGGGTCGAACCCGAAGTCGCCGGGGAGCCTGCACGTTCGTCGTCCTCAGCTATTTCCGTTCCAGCACCCGCCGCCCACTCCATTACTCCATTTCAAATTAAGCTGGCAAGCTGCCAAGCTTCAAGAATGTAAATGACAAAAAGGACACTTACGAGCCGTCGAGCCAGGGCGGGTTGATGATCTCGAGGTCGCTCTTCACGGCGGGGATCCAGGACTTCTTGGCCTCGACGACGAGCGCGCGGCGCGGCGCGGGCTTGCCGGCGACGGAGGCGGCATTGGCGAGCGCGCGTCTGGCCCCGAGGAACGGGGTCTTGAGCACTGCCGCGGACGCGGTGGCGGTGGCGGAGGTGGACGCGAGCGCCATGGCCTGGCCTGGTTGGTAGTACGTGTGCGAGGAGGCAGTGGCAGAGCAGGGTGGTGGTCGTCGGTCGATCTGGAGTTCTGTCGCGGCGAGCAGGACGTCAGATATTAGTCGCGGCGTCCGTCACGCCGCGGGGCGGCCACAGGATCCGGGCGAGGGAAATCTCCGGTGCGGTAGATCGGATAGGGCGCCGGCCAATGGGGGTTGCGCGCCACTGGATTCTACGAAGCAGGGGGACGCCACGTGGACTGCCAACGCCCTCTCGTGATTTGGACGTGGGGTCGTCAATGGCTGTCTGCGCGTGTCTCGGCGTCGCAAGACATCTGCCGAGAAGAAGGGCTGCGCACTTCGATGATGCTTCAGCTTGAGATTGAAAGATACACAGATTGGGGGGAGATAGAGTGGTGGATTTTTCTAGTACGGAGTTTTAAAAAAAACGGTGAGGAGCTATTGTGTATTAGCACAATTCCGGCAATTAATAGTTCGTATGAACTGCGAGAAAGTCAACTGACGGTTCATGGTTTCAGAAGATTCCACTAAAAATCTTCATGCAAAATAAAACATGTCAGTTTAGGAGCTAGCGGAAATTGTAAGAGATGGAAAAAAAAAGTACTCCTAGAAAGAGCGTAGTAGAAAACAAAGAGAGTTGAAATGAGAGAGAGAAATATAAGTGTATTGAAAAATAAAAATAACTTATTTTTTTGCATTTAGCTCATAATTTCGTTTTGTTCTCAGTTCCTAGTTCCCACGCATACAAACCGTTGGGCCGGCAGGTGTTGCCCTATTTCTACCCATTCAAAAACAATGGGCTAGGCCCAGTTACAGATTCTTGATGAGATTATAGATATCGCTCTCACTCTCACACACATGCCCTGATAGTACACAATAATGTTATAATAGGATCTATATAATACTCCTACATGAAGCTTCTTCATGCTAGAATCGCGACTGAGTCTGTTAATCAGTTTCGTCTTTCTGAATAAACTAAACAAAGTGGCGCATTCTGGACGGGGGAGCAAGCTTTTCCATTGGCCGCCATTACCTTACCTTAAGATTCAGGTGGCGCGGCTTACGGCATCAATGACGAACCAAGAAACCAATCAGTGCACCAATAATTGGGAGTATGGAGTCCAGATTCTTCCTCCTCCTCCTCCTCTTTTTTCTTACTTGTCGAGCCAGGAAAGGATTCCAGTCAAGGGTAAACGTGGGGCCCTCGATAAACAAGTCCGACCTCGCGCCGTTGGGCCAAGTTGATTTGAGGTCGTAGCTTGCCGTACCGGTTCTCTCCGCCCATTCGCCGCGGAATCTAGTGGTGGCGGAACGATCGGCTGGGTTCGCCGGATCGGGTATCGGAAAATTTCTGGCGTCAACGAACGGCGCAGGGCCGACGAAGCACACGCGGTTTTGCGGGGGAATGGAATCCAGAAGGCGCGGTTTCATGATGTAGTGGCGCTTTTGTTGGATAGTGCTGCTGCTTTGGAAGTGAAAAAGAATACGAAAAGCTGCAATCTCTCTCTTTCTGTTTTCTCAAAAAACAAATCCAAGACAACAAAAAATCCACGAAACAAACATGGTTGTTGTGGCCCGTTAGCCAGTAGTATTAAAAAGGTGCGAAATTATCATCGAAAACTAGAGCGATAGAATTCCCAAGCGTGACGACTGCACCATCCATTTTTTGTTAAAAAAAAACACTGACGAATGCAGCATCGACACAACAACACAGCGTGTGGCGGGCCCTCGGTACCTACCAACCGCCGTCGCTGTTCCGCCGTCCGTTCCACACTCCGTGCCGCCAACCGACACGGTGGTCCCACCTGGGCAGCCCACCGGCCTTCCCACAGGCCAGCGTCGTGGGGCCCGTGCTTGGCCGCGCTGCCTGGAATATGCACCAGGGATTCGGTCGCGGGGACTGGCTGGTGGACCGCAACGGCAGAAAGGCCCCATCTGGGGGTCGGAGGCGGGGGTTTCGTGGGTTTTTTTGTCGTTTTGTACCGTCCGCAGCCGCGGACGCAGCGATGGAGCGGAGCGGAGCGGAGCCGCGCGGGCCCCTAGACGGCGACAAGTGGCCGTCACGGCCGAATCGGATGCAGTTCCCGCGAACCGCGGCGGAGAGCGAGTCAGTCGCGAGCCTCGCCCAGCGGCCAGCAGCGGCGCGAGCCGAGCCGAGCCGGGAGGGAGGACAGCAGCTGTGGCGCGGCGGGCCGAGGAGAGCGCACGAGCCGAGAAGCGCTTGCAAGTGGATATCCAGTGGAGTACTTCTAGGCGTAGCCGGACAAAGCTTTGAACCGGACTGCGGGAGGAAACGGCAAGGCACACCGTACATGTCCAGGGGTCCACGACGAGCACCGGGCTGCTGCTTGCAGCCTCCACCGGTCGTGCCGCCGCAGCTGTGCCGTGCGCTCGTCGTGGCTCGCGATCCTGTCCGTGTCACCGCTACTGTAGAGGGTGGCCCATCCTGCCGTTGAGGCCGACACCAGCTTTTCGTGGAAAGCGACGGGGGGATGGGGTCACTGGCGATGCCGCTCTGAACTAGCGCAGATCTCAGATCTGATTCTGCCGACTTGTCCTATTGGGATTTTGATCGTACTATTACTCTCTACGTGACGTTAGGATAAGAAACTTGGTACCGCGGGTGCCTCGTCACCACGTCACAGTTCTTGTTATGTTTTGACATAACTCGAGTATGCATGTCATTATTGTAAACTTGTGGTTGGTAACTCTACACATCATCGATATTATTGTATACTCCTTTCGTCTTTAATTATTCACTAGGTTTTTTTATTAGTTGCTATTTTCGTTTTTTAATATATTTTTTTATTTTTAATATATCTCTATCTCTCTCTTTCTCATTTTCGACGCATTTTAATTATTTTTTCAAAATACTTATTCTCTATACTCACGCCTAAAACGACACTTAAACAGTGACGAAGAAAAATAGAGACGGAGAAAGTGCTTGACAAAATCTATATGTACAGTGAATAATAACCATAGCTCAAAAAGAGCGGCCATGAGCTCTAGCGCTCGTTGGTGGATCTTCCAAGCTGATTTGGTAGGCTACATGAAGTTTGGCTGTAAAAGTGAAGAAAACACGTGCTCTCTCGTCTTTTTTTAAGTTGTTTTGTGTCTTAGACATAAAATAAATAAAAATAAAAAATAAGATATTTTAAAAACGAGGATGAGAGAAATAGAGTGAAGATGTATTAGATTAAGAAAAAGTTATCTCGAGAAGTGAGAACGACTTATAATTTAAATTTTTTTTAGAAGTTTAGAATAATTTATAATTTAAAATAGAAAAAATAGATATTTTAATGTAAAGCCATTTGAAACATACAGTTACATGCTCCATATGATTTTTTCTCACTTTTCATATATTTTTATTAAAATTAAATTAATTTCTGTGAAATTATTATGATTCAAACGAGACTTGGCCACACTTCCGCGGTCAAAAGTAAATAATGTTAGCTTTGACGTTGGCCTATGTCAAATTAAATGTAATTGTGAGTTCTTTTGAGCAAAACAGGCAGGTGAAACTTGCAACGCTTGAATCATACATAGAGTACGGACAAACTCAATCCGGCATCGTGGTTCTAGTGTGTGGGCACATGAAGCCAAGTCAGAAACATTAGTGAGAAACAAACAAAAAAAAGCACGACAGCTGGGTGCTGCCTGGCTCGCCAAGCGGCCAAGCTGCCGAGCCGAGCCAAGCTTTGCCAGGTAATCAAATCACCCCCGGCGTCATGCCATCGAAGCCATCCGTGCGCCGTCGCTCGCTCCCCACCCGCCGCACGAACTCCACCCTACCTTCCAATCCTGGCTCAACCCCATTCCATCCTCTGTTCCGTTGAGACCACGGGAGGCAGGAGGCAGCCCACCCAGCCGTTTCCTCCCCGTTCCGTCCCCCGCCTCGCCTCCTCCGCTCTACCGATTTCCGCCTCCTCCGCCGAGACCCGCGCCTCCTCGCCGCCGGCCGCCGTGTGCTAGGTGAAGGCTCGCTCTCGCCCTCCTCTGCTCCCGATTCCTCCCCTTCTCGCTCTGCACGAATCGCATGCGTGTGCCTCGCTGTGCTTGATGTTACGGTTGGAGGAGTTTTCTGGGATTAGCTGGCTGCTGGTACCGAGTTTCTCTTCGGGTTACGTTATCTCTGTCGCTTGTTGGTTGGCTGGTTGGGGCCTTGGGGGGGGGGGGGGGGGGAGGAATTCCGCTCCTAGGTGTGATATTATTAGATCTGCTCTCGCCTCTCTCCATGTCCTGCTGTCCTGCTACTCCGTGGCGAGATTGCGAGATTTGGGGTGTTTCTGTGACGCGTAGGATAGACTAGGCACCTACCGTTTCTGGAGAATTGTTTCAGGTCCTCGTGCTAGTTTTGGGGTGCTCTGCAATTCAGGACGGTATGGGGCTCTGAGCCATGTTTACAAGGATAAAGGACACCGACTTCTCTGTTTTTTGTTTTCCCCTTCTCCATGTCCTCCCCCTCCTTTGTTTCCCCTTAAACTAACAGTTTCGCTAGACTAGATGTGCTATTTGGGCCGGACTTTTTTCTGTCTAGCTATAGGTGCTAAAGTGGTCCAGAGTTCCTCTGTGTTACAACTGAGAAATTTGATGAGAAGTTTGTTTGCTTGTTTTGACAGCAATTGGTTTTGTTGTTCCAAAAGGTTGTTCTGATATACCTGGCCATTCCTTTTGTTAAAAAAAAAGGAAGGAAAAAACTGTCTCAGCTCAAGAATCTAATGTAGTTTTAGCATGCTAGTATTTCAGTAGCTGGCCAACACATCCAGTGAAATGACGAGCCTGTATCTCAACGTGTTTTATGATCTCCTTGTCATCCTATGTTCCTTATGATGGAGCACTGGGTTCAAGAGATATAAGCCCTGCCCCCATTTTCATTGAAAATTAGACTGTTTAATAGTTTATAGCTCAATGAAAAGTCTATCACAGCATTTGACAGCCACATGTCAAAGCTGGGGACAGTTTGAGCAATATCTTTAGTTCACAGTATTACAACAACAAAGACCAAATAGCAACTACAGATCACCAATCAACAATCTCTCCTTCAGGTTTGCCTTCAGTTGTCATCCATTTGTGTCCCAGCCTCCCAGGTTATGATTCTCACTGAATTGAGAGTCGGGCATTTATTCATCCAAGCTAGGAAAAATCGTATCATGGTGGCTAATTCTATTGAATATGAGTAAGGGAGGAGAGTCTTGTAAGACTAAGATCCTAGCACCTAGGATTTTGCTTCTGTAGATTCTTGTGCCATGGATCATTTGCGCAGTGCCATTCTTAAGTGACTGGACCATTTTTGTTTTGCTTCCTTCAGGAAAAAACACTATGCTTATTTTAGCTACCTGCGTTCAATGATTTTATTGAACTAAATTTCAACCTGTCAAACAGCTTCAATGTTCTAGTTTGGTAAAACTCTTGGCTTCTGGTTATCCTTGCATCATATCAGTTCATCATTGGACATCCCTTCATATGAAGGACATTTATTATCTCTTCTTGCATGTGTTGATGTCCATCTTGTTGTAAACAGTACAGTTACATTTTTGACTTGGGCATTAGGATACCCTATTACTGATAGTTAGAAAATAGGAGGGCCATGCAAAGCAATATATTTGATACATCTGGATTCAGTAACACTTTTTTTTTGTGTACTTTTAAGGTTTTCCGACCACAAGCATTTTGATGCTCCTGCCCGTGCCTAATGTTGACTACCAGAGATATTGTTTAGTGCTCGGAAAGTTGCGCAGTTCTGGATTATAAATTCCCTAGAAACAGGACAGTTATGGACCGTGCAGACACATCGGGATTTGTCAGTGGTGGTTGCTTTGGTACTACACTCCTGCTAATATTCTTCCATTTCGTCTATTCTACGGTCTGTGCTTGAAATATCATCAGCATCCCTTCAGCTGTTGTGGCCAGAAAGATCACTAGACCATCGTAAATTCTCCATTATTTTGTGTGATTCCCATTCCACTATTGGCGTACTATTTATAATAGTGATGGATAACAGCTTTGGGGACATCCCTCACCAATCTCCTATGCATGACCCCTTTGTATTAATGGGATGTTCAGCACCAAGCTCCACCATGGAGAACCTTAACCAAAACATACTCCAGATGGACTACCTGGGTTCAGCAATTTCTAACTGTGGCCATGGTAATGAGAATACACAGACAATGAATGACATAGCAGCGAGAGATGAGGGCAGCAGGTTAGTCCTTGGATTAGGGCCAACACCCAACTTCTATTCCGCAGATTATCAGTCCACTGGAGTACACAAGTCAAAACAGGTTCATAGTTTGTCTGGATATAGTTTCCCTTCTACTGATCCAGGGACGCTGAGGCTTGGCCTTCAGATGGACGGTGCAGAAGGGATTCAATATTTGCAAGCACCAAATGGAACAGTTCATTCTTTTGCTTTAGTTGATGAGGCCTCGACATCTGCTACTGTAAGAAACATGGGTGGTTACATGCCATCCCTTCTCTTTGCTCCCCGCTCCAGATCTTCTGCTGTCAATGAGGCCCAAGTCGAAAACCAAAATTCTTTAGACCTCACCGACAACACTGATAATAATGACCAGCATCTTCAACATTACCATCAGCTGAGCCCTGAGCCTTCTGCCATGACAGAGTCTTCATTTGGTATGAGTTCTGATGTTGTCACTGTAACAACCACATCAGAGCAACGTAGTCATACCCGACATCTGAAGAAGTGCAGGTTCAAGGGGTGCTCCAAAGGTGCAAGAGGCGCATCAGGGTTGTGTATTGCTCATGGAGGCGGGCAGAGATGTCATAAGCCTGGATGTCATAAAGGTGCTGAGAGCAGCTCTGCATACTGTAAAGCCCACGGTGGTGGTCGGCGCTGCGAGCAGCTTGGTTGCACAAAGAGCGCAGAGGGGAGGACAGATTATTGTATTGCTCATGGTGGAGGCCGCCGTTGTGAACATCCTGGCTGTCCTAAAGCTGCACGGGGAAAGTCTGGGCGGTGTATCAAGCACGGTGGTGGGAAGAGATGCATGGTTAAAGGTTGCATTCGCAGTGCCGAGGGGAAGGCTGGGCTATGCATTTCTCATGGTGGTGGTCGCCGGTGTCAGTACCCTGACTGCGTCAAGGGGGCTCAGGGCAGCACATTGTACTGCAAGGGGCATGGTGGTGGGAGGAGGTGCATTTTCGATGGCTGCAGCAAAGGTGCAGAGGGAAGCACACCACTGTGCAAAGCACACGGTGGTGGAAAACGATGCATGTTCGAAGGAGGAGGTGTTTGCGCAAAGAGCGTACACGGGGCCACTGACTACTGTGTGGCGCATGGAGGAGGGAAGCGCTGTTCGGTGCCTGGCTGCACAAAGAGCGCCCGTGGGCGAACTGATTGCTGCGTGAAGCACGGCGGTGGTAAGCGGTGCAAGGTTGACAACTGTGGCAAGAGCGCACAGGGGAGCACTGACTTCTGTAAAGCACATGGTGGAGGCAAGCGCTGCACATGGAGCACGGGCTGTGAGAAGTTCTCTCGTGGCAAGAGTGGCTTCTGTGCTGCCCACGGTACATTGATGGCGAAGCAGCGAGAACAAGGGGTGGTGAATAATGTAGGAAGCATGATTGGACCAGGTCTCTTCAACGGCATCGTGGCATCATCAGCCATGGCTGGTAGCAGCATGACAAACGAGCACTCCTCCTCAGGCATGAGCACCGCTTCAGACTGTGATGGCACGGTGAGGAGCAGATCGATGATACCTCCTCAGTTGCTGGTTCCTCGCTCTATGATGCCCTCTTGGTCATCTGAGCCGGTGGATGGGGGCAGAGAGGAAGGTTGTATTGTTCCTGAAGGGAGGGTGCATGGTGGTGGCCTCCTGTCACTTCTTGGTGGCAGCTTCAAGAATGCTGATGTGGATAAGCTTTGAAGCTAGCGCTTTTCCCATCTGCAAGTTCAGCCTATTGGTTTTGTACATAAACAAGGCACTTTGTTGCCATTTGAATGTTATGCTTCTTTTCTTGTCTAGATATTGTAAAGTGGTCATTGTGGCAACTGTTATGGACCCTTTTGGTATGCCGGTTCAGTTTGTAGTCATTACTGCAATAAAAGTTTGTATTTGTTATACTGTTCTTTATCTTTTTGAGTTTGTTGTGCTTCATTGCCCTTCAGAAATTGAATTTGATTGGTCATAATCATAACTCTTTGGGGCTCCTCTGAATAGCGTTTTAGATGTTTTATTCTCTCTGTTCTGCAGTAGATAATGTGGCAATTAATTTGAACGGTTTTGCCATGTTGGTTCAAGCTACGATTTTTTTTTAGCTGTTACTCTGTTCGTGTCCTTCAGTGTTGATATAACTTGGCTAGTTGTACGGTCCACAAAACTTGATCCTTATTGTTCCTGATACGTGCATTTCGATTTGTTTGCTTTCTTCTATATGGTCACAACAAAGTATTCCTATCATTTGCAAATCATAATTTCTTCAGTCACTGACCGCCCTACATGGCTCATTTCCATAGAACTTGGTAACAACAAAAGGGTGATGCACCGATTGTATTAGATCACAAGACTTGCCCATTTGATCTGCAAATCTGGTCAAAACTACAGGATGAACTAAACTTAATAGATCTAGCATGTGCGCACGGACTGGTAGGCACCATCTCGGTCAGATCTCTGAACCAAAGACACCATATGCGATAAATAATGAGACAAAGTAAACGATCAGACGGACATGCTGAGACTGGCTGCTATAAACAATCATCAGTAGACATTTGATCTCAGATCTCAAGCAAAAAAAGAAGTATTGGCTATCAGCACGAGAATGTGATGTTCTGACCTTTTATTTTGTTAAAGATCTTTTTTTTTAAAAGATCTTGTATAAGACTCGGTAGGAAATTAAGAGGATCAGCTCGCCATCTTCATATATAGACAAGATATGCGACACTCGTTAAAGCAGAGTGTTGCTCACCATCGCAAACAGGGTTGCTCAGCAATGTCTAGAGCTGCATTGCTCCCTGCTGCTCTGCTGCTGTGGCTCGCATTGGAAGGCAGCGCTGATGCGGGGAGGAAGATGGTTGGGGTCTATGAGCTCAAGAACAAGAAGGGCGATTTCTCCATCAAGGTCACCAACTGGGGAGCCACCCTCATGTCTGTCATGGTTCCTGACTCCAAAGGTACGTGTGTTTGACTTTTCCCTGCTGCCTGCCGGAGAACCCATTTTTACGTAATGTGTTGTGCTTGCAAAATGTTGGTTTACGAGTCTGGTGATTTTCTTTGCTGAAGGACACTCTGCTGATGTCGTTCTTGGGTATGACACTGTTGCCGGGTTTGTGGTAAGTTTGCACCTCTCTGTTTTCACAGTTCATAGCAAAGCCCTCTGTTTTTACCGATCGCACAAAGTTCTAAATGAAGCTTGGGGGGGGGGGGGGGGGGGGGGGGTNNNGGGGGGTGGTATCTTAAAATTTCATGACCAAAAGTTCAAATGAATGGTGCAAATAAAGTAGCTTTGCTGTCGCTACTGATGAGTTATTTGATCCGACTAAACCTCTAATTTCAAGCTGCGTTTTGCAATTCTGCACAAACAGAACGGCTCTTCCTACTTCTGAGCTACAGTCGGACGTGTAGCCAACAGGGTCGCCAAGGGCCGCTTCGTGCTCGACGGAAAAGCCTACCATCTCTTCCTCAACGACGGCAAGAACGCACTCCATGTTATACCCTTTATCTATTCTTCTTTCACGCTCATGCAAGTGCCGTCCTGATCCGCCGTTGATTGGATCAGATATAATAATAATTTTCTTGCTGCTTCCATTTTCAGGTGGCAATAGGGGGTTCAGCAAGGTCATTTGGACGGTGAAGGAGTACGTGCCCGGCGGTGACTCCCCATACATCACGTTCTACTACCACAGCTTCGACGGAGAGCACGGTAAGCACAATCCCACATGGCCACATGCCCAAAAACCCGAGAGGTGACTTGGATCGCGTTATGTTTAATTTCCACTTGGCACGTGGTGATGGCGGTGGCGGTGATGGCAGGATTCCCGGGCGACCTGGACGTGTACGTGACGTACCAGCTCTCGAGCCCCTACGACCTCCGCATCCGCATGAACGCGACGGCGCTGAGCAAAGCCACGCCGGTGAACCTGGTGAACCACGCGTACTGGAACCTGGGCGGGCACGCCAGCGGCGACGTGCTGGGGCACCTGATCCAGGTTTTCGCGTCGTGGTACACGCCGGTGGACAAGTCCATGATCCCGACGGGGGAGATCGCCGGCGTGGCGGGCACGCCGTACGACCTGCGGCGGTTGACGCCGGTCGGGTCGCGGATCAAGCTCGTCTCCGGCGGCGGCGCGGTCGGGTACGACGTCAACTACGAGGTGCACGGGCCCGACGGGTTCCGGCAGGTGGCGTACACGCGTGACCCGGCGTCCGGACGCGCGTTCGAGCTCTGGGCGGACCAGGCCGGCAGCTCTACACCAGCAACTGGCTCAAGGACGAGAAGGGCAAGGCCGGGGCCGTGTACCAGAAGTACGGCGCGCTGTGCCTCGAGACGCAGGGCTTCCCCGACGCCGTGAACCACCCCAACATCCCGTCGGTCATCGTCAGGCCCGGCGGCGTCTACAAGCACAACATGCTCTTCAAGTTCTCGCACTAGCTACGTTAGCTAGCCCACATGTGTTGTAATAATAAGGTCGTCGACGTAACCAAATGCGGCGAGGGCTCAATAGTCTGCTCCAGTTTAATTACGGCCGTGTAACAAAGAGGGGGGAAAAATGTGGTGCTTAACCTTCCTTATGCTGAAATGAATGTTTTTCCTCTACGCCCGAGTCCTCATATGCGTCTCTTCGGAGACATCCGATAAAAAAAAAAAACAGTCCTCATATGCAGTGCTCCAGTGGCAAGCTGAGTCATGCTGCTCTGCAACGTTCAGTTCAGTTCACGCTGCCACACACACTGCGCATCAGTGGTCTGCTCCGCTGCATTGCGCTGCTGTGATTTGTTGTCATATTCTTGGCCGGTCGCGGTAACAATGTTTCTATGGTAAGGTTCACAGAACCATTCACCGTTCAGTTTTCATACTCCTCTGTCCCAATAAAAACGATTTTTATCAATAATTTTGATATATTAAATTAATTTTAATAACATAACTTATCACTAAAAAATAGATTTTAGTCATTAAGTTTTAATGATCAAAAAATTTGGTCACTAAAATTGATAAATAGTGATCAAGATTTGAATTTTATTGTTGATATATATTTTTTGTGATCAAGATATATAGACTCATTGATTGATTAGTGCATTTAATTACTAAAGATTTTTTAGTTGCTATACAGTTTTAGTGACCAACATATCTAATTTTTTGTTACTATATATATACAGTGACAAAGTTTTAGTAACCAGAATGCAACCAAAGTTTTTAGTGACAAAATAATTATAGTGAATAATTTTATACATATAGAACCAAGTACATTGGTGACTAAAAAACATTTTTTTGCAGTATATATATATATTATGAAAGTATTACATTTGCTGTATTTAAAAGTACAAATACTATTTAATGAAATTTATTAAAAAAAATTGGTCAAAGTTGTAGTCAACAAAAGCTATAAATAAGCTTTTATTGAGACGGATGTAGTAGTTTTTAATGAAACTGCTCTGGTATGGCTCCTTTGGTTCATCGGTTTTTGTAGAAATAAAATTCAAAAGTTGAAAATTGAAAATTTTAAATATGAAAAACCCTGTCGGTAAACCGAAAATCATGCGATTTTTATTGCTCAATTGGTAAGTTCAACCTTGATACACGCACAAAAAAGATGTACATGCTTGACTCTATTGAGTTCACAACCAGAGAAAAGGGAAAAGAAAGATTAAATCGACAATCCACAAGACTGGTGGCCCTAAACTACCCAACAGTTCTCAGATCTCTAGAACAAAGGAAGAAAGCACTAGGGAACGGAGAGTTTTTGACCTTGACTTAGTCTAAGACTCGGGAGCAGAGAAAATGGCGAAGGGCATCTCGTCGTCTGCATATATCTATCTCCTCTGGCCTTTGAGTGCAGGGTACTCTGCTAACAGTGCTGTCCAATGGCTAGAGGTGCAGCGCTATCTGTTTCTTTGTTGTTGTGCCTCGCATTGGCCAGTGGTGCTGATGCGGCGAGGAAGAAGGTTGGGTTCTACGAGCTCCAGAAGGGAGATTTCTCCGTCAAGGCCACGAACTGGGGAGCGGCCCTTGTATCTGTCCTTGTTCCTGATTCCAAAGGTTTGATGGTGTCCTTTGCTTCCATGGATCCATTTGTGAACTGTTTTGTGGTGTAAGCATCGAGTTTGCATACTCTGTTGGTGTAGGGAACTTGGCTGATGTCGTCCTTGGGTATGATACCGTCGCGGAATACCTGGTAAGGTCACATATCTCTCTTTTAGTCTTGCACGGCAGGTTGAAGAAATGTAGTGTTTGCTAGTACTATTTGTTACTGAAACATTACCAAACGGGTATCAAGTTCCGTGGTTTCCTTCTTTTCTGAACAACATTTTCATGTTCAATATGATAAAACTTACTGTGCGCTTTGCTTGATCAGGATGGTGCTGTCAACGGAGCTATAGTAGGACGGGTAGCCAACAGAATCGCCAATGGCCGCTTCGTTCTCGACGGCAAAACCTATCGTCTGAACAAAGATGGAACGACTGTACTGCACGGTAGCGTTTATTTTTATTTTGCTTTCTTCAACCTCAGGCGAGAATCGCCATGCGGGATGAGCTTAATCAGACCGACAGCTCACCCGTGTTTGAATCAGGCGGCGGCAGAGGGTACAGCAAGGCCATTTGGACGGTGAAGGAGTACGTGCCCGGTGGTGACTCCCCGTACATCACGTTCTACTACCAAAGCTTCGATGGCGAGCAAGGTAACACCAACACCAACGCTTCTAATTAAAAAAATTGCACAGTGGCATCGATGAACTCGTTGAAGAACCTGCTACGCGTAAACTAGTAATTTCACTGACACCAATGAGCTGACTAATAAGCAGAGCTCGATCGATGCTGCATTTGGCAGGGTTCCCGGGCGACCTGGACATCTACGTGACGTACCAGCTCTCGAGCCCCTACGACCTGCGCGTCCGCATGAACGCGACGGCGCTGAACAAGGCCACGCCGGTGAACCTCGCGAACCACGCGTACTGGAACCTGGCGGGCCACGGCAGCGGCGACGTGCTGCGGCACGTGATCCAGCTGTCGGCGCCGCGGTACACGCCGGTGAACGAGTCGACCATGATCCCGACGGGCGCGGTGGCGCCCGTGGCGGGGACGCCGTACGACCTCCGCGCGCCGACGCCGCTGGGGTCGCGCATCCGGCTCGTCTCCGGCGCCGGCATGGCCGGGTTCGACATCAACTACGCGGTGCAGGGGAGCGGGTTCCGCCCCGTGGCGCGCGTGCGGGACCCGGCGTCGGGGAGGAGGCTCGAGCTCTGGGCGGACCAGCCCGGCGTGCAGCTCTACACCGCCAACTGGCTCCGCAACGTCACGGGCAAGGGCGGCAAGGTGTACGGGCAGTACGGCGCCCTGTGTCTGGAGACGCAGGGGTTCCCCGACGCCGTGAACCACCCCAACTTCCCGTCGGTGATCGTCAGGCCTGGACAGGTGTACAAGCACAACATGCTCCTCAAGTTCTCATCCGAGTAGTTAGTTAGCACAGCAGGCAGGCTGGACGGCCACGAGTAGTTTACCTTCCTCACCGCTATCTGTATTCGTAATAAGGTCGTCGTGCCAGAAACAGTGAGATTGCAATGTTCCCGTGGCGGAACTTATCAGCAGTCAATGGTGGCCAAAATCAGAGTTAGCGGCGTAGCTTCCTCTCGGACGTGATGCCGCAGCAGCGGCGCCGTGAGACGGTGAGGGTGCGCGCGGACGGTGAGGACGACAGGTGCTGCAGAGTAGCGGCTTCGAAGTTGTGCGACGGCGACTTCAGCAGCACGGCGTGTGCAGGCGAAGCGCAGTGCAAAGCCGCGCGCCGGGACGATCGCGGCATTCCGGCCGGGCAGTTTTACCGGGCCCGGCGTCGTCAAGCAGAAACGGCGAGGGCACGCGCGCGACCGGAGAGTTTGGGGCCATATGACATGAGTTCCACGGGCCAAGGAAGAGCCACTTGTGAAACGGGCTACCAGGCCGGTGGTCCACCGCTGCCCCAAACAAAAGCGAGCCGCACGAGCATGACCGTACGACACTCTGCTGACCGAAGCCGAACCTGAGTATCAGAGGACGATGTTGTTAATGTCACTTTCCGGCGTGTCCCTCGCGCCCGAGTCCACCTCCACAGCGTTCCGGTCTCCCTCGTGCCCGCAAACAGATAGTACGATCGTATTGACTTGTATGCCGCGCCTGATCGATCGAATTTCTTCGGATGGGTGCACAAGATGGGCGATTTCTTCGTCAAAGCTCACCAACTGGGGCGCCGCGCCATCACCTCCGTCGTCCTGCCTGGCTCCGGAGGTGCCAGCACGCCTTCCACTCTCCGTTTCTATCCATGGATCCATGCATGGCATGGCGTGCCCCTGTTCTGCGATTAGTCCTTGCCTCTAGTCGAGTACTCTGTGTTCAGTTTTTTTTCCGTTGCCATGCTTCCTTCCTATGCATGGAAATTGGAAGATGTTGTCCCCGATCGGCTACGACACCATCGTTCGGTAGTATGTGGTACGCCCACTTATTACAGTACTCCTCTTCTTCCGTGTTCTCGTTATTTTTAAATTTAACTTTAAATATTTATTTTATTAAAAAAAATTTCGAATATATAAAATTTTAAGTTATAATTTAAATAACTCTAATGATAAATCAAATTATATTAAAATATATAAAATTTATTAAACTTTTTTAATAAAACAAATAATTAAAGTTAAATATAAAAATTAACTGTAACATCAATTAAACAACGAAGAGTACGTTACTAGCATTCCGCCTGCTTGTTCAGAGTCTGATTGCAGAAATGCGAAACGAAATGGGAGCGTGTGGGCGTGTGTGCAGCTCACCAGGGCCGGCAATGCGGAGATGCCAGAGGTGTGACCGCGCTGGCCCCCTAAAAGTTAGCCGTGCAGGCTGGCGGGGCGGCAATAACACCAGCCTAGTTGTTACAGTCTTCACGGGAAAAAATTATGATAATAGAAATTTAGTGGCATCGCCTCAATATAGCTGCCACGTGACAACACTTTTATTGTATACAACTTCTCTTTATTTGAATTATACTTTGTCTTCGTGACAGCTATAGAAACGGTGTCACCATATTTTTGTAGCACCGGTGCTATAAAATTATTCTCCGATTATCTACCTCACAAAGTCACAAATCACAACTGGCCGCACCCTTCCCCCAGCTTTCGTAGAACCGGTACAAACAGTAACGCGCGCTTGCCCAGCCCGAAAGTTTTGACCAAGGACATGCAAATCCGCAGCCGCAGGAGGAAGAAGTCGCCATCGCCACTCTGATATCCTCCTTTCTATATCACATAAATAAGGTGATCGATGCCCACCGCTTGCATATCCTCTCCGTCCGCTCCCATCTGAAACGGCGCCGGCTAGTATCTAGCTTACTGGTGGTGGCGCGCGCGCCATGGCGAAGGGCGCGCTGTTCGTCGCGCTGCTGTGCCTCTCCGGGCTGGCCACCGGCGCCGCCGGCGCGAGGAAGACGGTCGGCGTGTACGAGCTCAGCGTGGGGGATTTCTCCGTCAAGATCACCAACTGGGGCGCCATAATCATGTCCGTCGTGCTTCCCGACTCCAAAGGTACGGGCTGATTTCCTTGCTTCGATTCCTCCATGATTTCCACTGTTGGGCAAAGGTCTCGTTCTTTTTTTGTTTTTGGTAAATTAAGATGGTGTTGGTGTATAATTCAAGGATTGTTGTTCTTGGGCAGGAAATCTGGCTGATGTCGTCCTCGGCAAAGACACCATCGCTGAATACGTTGTAAGATCACAAGCACCCGTCTTTTCAGCAGTCGCAAATGCATGTTTGATAAACAGATTTGTCTCAGAACAATGCATAATAGGCTAGTTCGCGGTCGACTAGATTTTATCTGAACTCACGTTGAGCATTCCATTCCCCTTTTGCGGACTTACGGAGAGCTGTCCATGATCTTGATTAAGATCATCGTGCATACAATTTTTTTTTTTTGAAAGATCCATCGTGCAGAAAATTAGCTGGGGACTCGTCCTCTTGTCTGAATTTTATAGGCAATCAGGCCCATCCACATTATCAACAATTTTAGTTTTTTCTAATATTAATAGGATGCTAGGACACAATAACCAACCAAGCATATTTTTTGTAAGAAATGACGTCTGCAATTATTCTAGTCGTTCTCCTGCAGTTTTTTTTCTAGTCCAAAAGCACAAAAAAGACTGTTGCATGCACCACGCCAAGAGACCTTTCCAAGCATGAGTCACAATATTCCGCCACCAACCAAATTGTAGTAGTCAGAAAGGCTGTCCACAAGCCGTCAGCATCGCGCCCTGCATTTCAAGATAATGTGTGGCTGCAATGATAAAGCGAAGAAAAGTATAGGTTTAGCCTGCTCAGTGGACGCAAGTGGGTACCTGTGAGAATTAAATTTAGTTCAAATTTTATGAGTATTTGCAGTTTACTCACAAAATTTTGAATTAGATGTGGTCTCGTAAGCATACTCATTTGTATCCCTATGCTCAGCCTCCCAGTCTCCAAATTTTTTTGATGTTAGCGCATTCAGCTTTGCTCTTGCCACGCAGAACGACACATCTTACTTCGGGCCCGTGACCGGCCGCGTCGCGCAGAGAATTGCCCGGGGCCGGTTCGTCCTCGACGGCAAAGTCTACCATCTGTACCGAAACGACGGCAACAATACGATTCACGGTATGGACCAGGACCATGGACGCCGATGCCGATACCCAGCAGAGGATGTGCTCTGCTCGGAGCCTCGGGTAGAACATCATAAGCTAGCTAATTGTATGTGTCCGTTCGTTGATTCAGGCGGCGGCAGAGGATTCAGCAAAAGCATCTGGACGGTGAAGGAGTACGTCCGCGGCGGCAACTCCCCGCACATCACCCTGTACTACCACAGCTTCGACGGCGAGCAAGGTTTCCCTGGCGCGGTGGACTCGTACGTGACGTACCGCCTGTCGTCGAGCCCGTCGTACTCTCTGGGCGTGCACATGAACGCGACGGCGCTGGACAAGGCCACGCCGGTGATGTTCCTGCAGCACACGTACTGGAACCTCGGCGGGCACGGCAGCGGCGACGTGCTGGGCCACACGCTCCGCCTCTTCGCGTCGCGGCACGCCGTGCTCGACGAGGAGCTCCTCCCGTCGTCCGGCCGCGTCGAGCCCGTGGCCGGCACGCCGCTCGACTTCCGCACGCCGACGCCGATCGGCGCGCGCATCCGCCAGGTCATGGGAGGGAGGGTAGTCGGGTACGACGCCAACTTCGTCGTCGACGGGGAGGGTATGCGCCCGGTGGCTGTCGCCCAGGACGGCGCGTCTGGCAGGGCGCTCGAGCTGTGGGCGAACCAGCCCACGATGCAGCTGTACACGGGCAACTGGCTGAACCACACCAAGGGGAAGGACGGCAAGGTGTACGAGCAGTACGGCGGGTTCTGTTTGGAGACGATGGGGTACGTCGACGCGGTGAACCACCCCGAGTTCCCATCGCAGACGCTCAGGCCTGGCGAGGTCTACAAGCACGACATGGTCTTCAAGTTCTCGTTCTAGCCTTTTCATCTGTGCTCAACGAGCACGATCAAGCTGTAATTGTAAAACTGCTGTATTGGGCCGGGCAAGGGCCTTCTGCTTTGGCACCAACAATAAGCCTATTGGGCCATTGAGTTACTTGTGTCAACTGTCGAATGCCTATTGGGAAATTTTTTTTAAGAATAAAATGTGCATTGATCAAAAATAAAATGTGCATTGATCAACAATATTGCTCCATGAACATTTCGTTTACAATAGAATTTCATCGAATGAGCTTCAGAAACACCAAAAGGAAAAATTAAAGGGAGAAAAGAGAAGCTGTATAAGAATTTTAAAGTTAGCCCTCCTGCGACACCACAGCTACGTCTGAGTCATTGTACATTGATACACACGTGTCACCTCTCTTCACGCCATGAGGCCTTAGAACTTGAAGCCGAGGATGTGCGGCGTGCCGGTGAACTTGAGCCACGTCGCGCCGTCGATGAACGGCCCGGCGGTGAACTGCTCAGCCTCCTGCTTGCCGATGACGCGGAACCCACGCCAGTTGACCCTCTTGCTGGTGCCGGCGCCGGGGCCTCTGTTGTTGTACTCTGCGTAGTAGAGCGTCTTGAGCCCGAAGTCACCGTTCCATGGCATGTACCCCTCGGGCTTGATGAAGTCCGCGATGGTGCTCTCCATGATGACGAGGCGCGAGAATTCCTTCCACGGGCGGCCGAGGTAGGAGGGGATCTTGAAGCGGTCGGGGAACAGCTTCTGGTCCGGCACGAGGCGGCAGTTCTGGATGACCAGCCCGGACTTCATGTTGGGGTCCGTGCGGCCGTGCGCCGTCACCGAGTTCTGCTGGTTGTCCATGGGCCGCCGCGTGATGATCAGGCAGTTCTGGAACACCGCGGCCGAGTTGCCGAAGATGAAGTCGATGGTGCCGGAGATGACGCAGTTGCGGAAGAACTGGCGCCGGGCGTGCACGTACAGCGTGTCCTGGAACGCGTCGAAACGGCAGTTGAAAAACGCCGCGAGGTCGCCCTGCACGCGGAGCGCCACCGCCTGGTGCCTCTCCGCGCCGGCCGTGTTGTGGAACCCCATGTTCTTGCAGATGAACCCTGACGCCTCAACGGCTGCGGCCAAGGAATGAGAAGAGACGAAATTCTCTTGTCATATCGTTATTATCTTATCTGTGCATGCATGCATGCAATTACGATGTAAGGGGAAAATCAGGTAGAAGCTCACAGAAGGTGGCGGTCTTCATAGTGGTGATGCCGTCGGCGAAGCTCTTGCGGCCAGTGACGCGGCTGCGCTTGGGACCGTCGCCGTACATGAAGATGTTGGCCTTCTCCTTGGTAATCATGACGATCTCGTCGTAGAGGCCGGCCTTCACGTAGATGACGTAGCGACCCTGGTGTCCCTTGGGATACGAGTTCACGGCGTCCTGAACGGACTTGAACTGGCCGCTGCCGTCCTTGGCGACCACTGCGTTCGGCTGCGGCCGGTTGGCGTCGCCCGACGCCAGCAGCTTCCTCTCCGGCGACTTCATCCAGACAGGCCAGCCCTTCTGATCCTGTTCAGACAGGAGGCGGCGGCGCGAGTCCTTCTTGAACATATCGAGGTCGAGCTTCTTGAAGATGGCGCCGAGGCTGTTGGTGATGGCGAGCGCGTTGCTGCTGAGCTCGGTGGCGTTGCGCAGCACGAGCTTCATGTCTGCTTTGAGCTTCTCGTCGGCGAAGCCGTCGGCGCAGGTGTCGATGAAGGTCATGACGCCGGTGAGCCAGGTCTCGAGGTCGTCGGAGCGGCTCAGGACCACCTTGACGTCGCCGCCGGCCATGTCGATCATGCCCTTGAGGTCATCGATCGAGTCGTCGAGGAGCTTCTTGCAGTCCTCGCGCGCGCTGATCGTCATGGGGTCGCTCGACTTGTCCTCGCCGATGCTCTTAGACCTCTCGTACGCCGACTTGACGGACTCGAGCGCCACCTTGGCCACGGTCTGGAACACCTCCTTAGGGTTCTCGGTGCCGTTGGACGCTTGGGTCAGCGTCTTCTCGCACGAGTCCTTGTACAGCGTGGGCGCGCACAGGGACTTGACCGACTTGCCGGAGGTGGCAAGGTTGGCCTCCCCTGGGACGGTGAAGCTGTCGCCGGCCTTGGTGCCGGAGCGGGTCACCGTGGCGACCACGCCGACGACGACCGCGACCACTAGGATCGCTGACAGACCGCCCAGGAGGAACTTGTTCGCCATCTTGGCCGGAAGCTTGATTAGGAATCGGAGGGAACCGAAAGTTTTATAGCAGCAGGGACGACCGTTGGTGTATGGCGCGCCGGCTTCGTTGGGGGTCGCCTATTTCCGTTGACGTGCTGAAAGAGCGTCGTCTATTTCTAGGTTGATGCATTTTTGGATGCTTCTTATATCTTTTTTGTTATGAATAACATGCTTCTTACCTGTTGGTTAGCTAACCATCGCCGGTATGTAGGTCGGCTAAAATGGGACATGCTATAGCGAGAGGATTATGATCTGGGGTCAGCCGGCCTACGTATCATGAACGCCAAATAAACTGAATTGGCTCCAACAATAGCTAAATAAAGGTATCAGAATTATTTTTATAACAATATACTCAACATATGAATGTTTTGTTTGCGGGAAAAAAATTGTCGTCGGTCATGCAAAACATTGCTCCACAAGTCGAGTGATGCACATCTGTTGTGGGTCTTCACTCATTGGTCAGGCAGTCTGTGTTTACGGAAATGATGGGCCGACCTAGTTTTGGATGGCATGGCTCTGCTTTTATTGGGCCGACCTAGTACAGATATGGCCCAATTTAAAGCCTCGTTACGAGGAGCTGCCTTTGCCCTGCAGGGGTGAGCCGTGGGTGTGCCGTCGGCGGTGGATGGCCATGACGCTGGGAGCTGTTAAGGGCCGCGCGCGGCCAGGAGCCTAGCTCTGCACACTCGTGTGCGCGGTCTGACCCACCTCGCGCGCTGCCTTCTGCTCGGCTTCGGTGGCGCAGTGCCACTGGAGCCGCCGCCCTCTCCCGTCGGGATGTTCACCCCTGTCGCCTTCGCCTCCTGCTCGGCTCCGGCGGCGCGAGGATGCCAGAGCTGCCGCCCTCTCCCGCCACCGCCGCCTCTCCCATTCGCTCCCGCCGCCCGCGCCTCCCACCTGGCACCGGCGGCGCGGCGCCGCAGGAGCTGTCACCGCCTTCGGAATGACGCGAATTTTTATAGTCGAAGGTGGAGAAGAAAAAAAAATTGAGATATAAATCCATGAGCAATAAGGGATTTTACACAAAAAAAATTGACCCATTTGAGGCCAAAAAAGAGTGGGCGGAGAGAGGTTGCCCTCCACCCTATGCGAGGGGAAGAATCTCGCATGACGTCGGAACACTGGCAAAGCCAGCTGACGACATGCATCGGCCTTGCTCAGCCAGACAAGTCTCCCATTTTACCGTAGAATTGAAGTGGATGCAACCAAGCTTTCAAAAATATTGGTTTGAAAACTCATTTCAGTTTTAAATTATTAACACCGTTGACTTCTAACGTCAACTTTGACCTTTCGTTTTATTTAAAAAATTTATTCAAAAACAAAAAATTATTAGCCGTGTTTAAAATACCACTAGTACTAAAGCAAATTATAATAAAATATATTATATTTACCAAATTTTTTTAATAAGACGAATGGTTAAAATTGATAGTAAAAGTAAACAGCGTCAATATTTTAAAATCGGAGTGAGTACATCAATTTTTTTTTAAGACAAAAGACATAAAGCCCTGCTTTTCTTGAAAGCAGAAGTAACAGCGTTGCGCCCGAGTCGCGCTGGGGACACCAGCTTTACATCAAGAACTTAACTCTAAACAAAACAGACGAAGAACCGAAGTGCAACTTATTACATCACACCCACATTAGGCACAAAATCACTAGGGACGAAATTACTAGTCTTAAGAGCTACGGCCTGATCAATCTTCCCATACATTCACGGTCCTCCTTCAGTAGAAGCGCCCATCGCTGGAGAAATGATAATCCTGTCAGTAAAACATCCATCGGTTTGCTCGGGAATATAGATGTCATAGTCATCTTATTACGGTTCTTCCATAAGGCCCAAGCTACACCTGCAAATAGAAACATCGTGATATGGGCATTAAGCCCGGTTTCCTCCCCATGCTTAAGCCAACCCAGTTCAAACTCCCTCATAGAACCTGATTGAGCTCTCCACCCTAGAGCTTCTCGGTTGAAAGACCAAATGAACACAGCAATCGGACAGGAAAATAAGATATGCTTGACAGTTTCTCCTTTGCCACAAAGAGAACATCTTTCACTCCCCTTCCAGTGTTTAGTTTTCAACTGCTGTTTAGATGGAAGCTTACCCTGGAATGCTTGTCAAATGAATATCTTGATTTTGAGGGGAATTCTACAGGACTATATCAATGCTGTTAATTTGTTTGTGAAACCAGAGTTGGACAGGAAGCTATATAGGGATTGGGTAGTGAATTTCTTGTGCTTGGTAAGGGCCCACTCCACCACATCTTTCTGATCGTCTGAGGTGAAATTTTGCAGTAAGATTGACAAGTTATTCCATTCTTGAACTTCCTCTCTACCAAGCATAGAGCTTAGGGAATTGAATTCTAAGTGGAACACTCCCCAACCAAACATCCTGCCAAAACCTAGTCACACGACCATTCCCTACTCTATGGACAGCCCCCCACTTAAACAGATGCTTCACTTTATGCAGGCCTTTCCAAAACAGCGAACCATTAGCAGGTGTCGAGGTAAAGAAACTACCAGCTCTCATGTACTTAGCTCGCAGAACTTGACACCAAAGATCATCTTGGTTATTGAAGATCTTCCAAAACCATTTGGTGATTAAACATTCATTAAAGGTCTGAGTATTAATTATTCCCAAACCCCCATATTCTTTCGGTCTTGATACTGTTTGCCAATTCACCATGTGATATTTAAAATTAGGGGATGCTCCTTTCTAAAAGAATCTGGCCCTAATTGAGTCCATCTTTTTATGAATACCCGGTGGGAGGAGATAGAAACCCATTGTATAGGTGGGTAAGCTAGACAGACAAGTATTAGTTAACACCATTCTTCCCCATGAATACAGATGTTTGTCTTTCCATAAAGGGATTCGATTTTGCATCTTATCACACACTTCTCTCATAGCCGACTCCCCCATGGAGTATTTATGGATAGGAAACCCTAGCTATTTCATAGGTAGCTGCCCCACTCAGACAGTTAAGTGCATTAGCTACCTTAGTACTCCTTCCGTCCCCAATTACTTGTCATCCTAGAGTTTACAAGTTTTCTCTTTTTATTTGTCATTTTCGCTTCCCAATACACTTTTCTCTATTTCCAACACATCCCTATCTCTATCTCTCTCCTCCTCGTTTTCAGCACTATCTCACCTTTTCCACCATCTTTAATCTCCGTGCCCACTTCTAAAATAACAAGTAAAAGGAGATGGAGGAAGTAATATTCTTAGAGTCCAATCCAAAGAAGTAGACCTCACTTTTGTGGTAATTAATCTTCAACCTAGTCATCCACTCAAAACAATACGTCACAAATTTCATATGGAGAATTGAGTTGTCATCTCCCTCAGTCATCAAGAAAGTGTCATCAGCATACTGGCTTATAGTAATCTCCCTGGAATCAGGTGACTTAATACTCCTTTAATGAAGCCCTGGTCCTTAGCATTATTCATCAAGGTAGTCAAGGTATCTGCAACAATGTTAAATAACAGAGGGGAGAAAGGGTCCCATTGCCTCAATCCCCTATAGGTTTTGAAATAAGAAGTTCTCTGATCATTCACATTGATGCAAACCTGAAACCCCCCCCCCCCCCTTGGACTGTTTGCATTATTTTCTCAATGTAAGATGGAGGGATACCTTTCTTCTCAAGAACTTCACATACAAAGTCCCACTGAACTCTATCATACGCTTTTTCGAAGTCTATCTTAAACAAGACCCCTTGTCTTTTAGACCTTCTTAATTCATGCAGTCTCATGGATAATAACAGCACCTTCTAAGATGTTCCTCCCTTTTATAAAAGCAGTCTGTTCTCTACTCACCAGTTTTTCAGCAAACTTTGTTAATTTGTCATTCATCATCTTAGTAAAAATTTTAAAGTCCACATTTAATAAGCATATGGGTCTATATTGCTTGATAGTGTTTGCCTCCTTAGTCTTAGGAACAAGAGTAATGACACCATAATTTAGTCTCTTAATATCCAATCTATTGTCATTAAAATCTTTTAGCATCTGTAGAAGATCCCCTTTTAACATCTCCTAGGACTGTTTAAAGAAGGTCACATTAAACCCATTTGGACCTGGAGCTGTATTTTCTCTCATACTGAAAATGGCTTGCTTCAGATCTTTTTCAGAAAAAGGCTGTTGCAGGATTTCTCTCTCCCCTTCAGACAGACAATAGTCCCTAAAGGCTGTTGAGATCGAAACAGACCTTTGTAATAATGAGCCACATGTTGTTCCAAATCAGATTGTTCTGTAATCACACCTCCATCTGTCTCAAGATAAGCAACAGTACATTTTCTTCTCCTTCCATTAGCACAGGAATGGAAGAAGGTCGTGTTGGAGTCTCACTCTAAAGTCCATTTGTCAGTACCCCTTTGTTGCCAATACTTCTCTTCATTAGTGTACAATTCCTCCAATTGTACTTCCAAATTATACTTTTTGTTTCATAAGTCAGGATCTGCCCCCTCTTCTAAAATTTGTTTATCTATACATTCCAATTTAGCCAGCAGATCTGCCTGCTCCTTCCTATCTCTACTACGCTCATTAGCATTCCAACCTCTAAGTGCCTGTATCAACTTGCTAAGACAAGCATGGCATTTATTGAGTGCATAAGAAGTTCTAACTTTCTTGTTATGTTCAGTCCAGTGTTTAATAATTATCTCTCTAAAACCTTTCTTGGTCAGCCAGAAGTTTTCAAAGAAGAAGTATTTAGTACGCTTCTCTATACCTTCTCTTGAATCCAAGAATAAAGGCCAATGGTCCGAACCCACCCTGGTTCGGCTCCACACAGAGCATAGAGGGAATCTAGTCTCCCACTCCACAGAAACTAGAACCCTATCAATAGCTGACATGATCGGATTGAGTTGCTTGTTAGTCCACGTGAACCTCCCTCCATTTTTCTTAATCTCCTTAAGCTGGTGCAGGTCAATGAAACAGTTAAACTGGTTCATCAATCTGTGATTAACAATTCCATTGCTCTTGTCTTCCATTGATTTGATCAGATTAACCCATAACCACAGGCAAAATAGATCTTATGCATTTCTGTGAAAGCTCTGCAATGAAACCAGCTGAATCCCCATGATCAGCTAGTCCATAAACAACAATCAGCTCCCATCTGAAGTTGCTCCTACGATGTCTGACCACCATCCCCACATAGTACGTACCATAGTCTATTTCCTCAACTTCCAAGGTGTCCTCCTTGGCACCTAACAGAATTCCTTCTGGCTGCCCTCTAGCAGGAGTCCATGCCCATCTAAACTTGTCAGTGCCTGAAACCTCAATCAGCTCATCATCTGTGAACTCCTTTTTAAAGGTTTCTTGAATCCCCATAGCATCTAACCGTTCCTCAAGGATATATTTCTTAAGTTGTCTTCTCCTAGCAACCTTCTCTATTCCTCTAATGTTCCAAAATAGGACTTTCATCTTTTTTCTTTTGTTTTGGTTTTCCTTTCTTCTTCTCCTTAGCAAGCCTCTCCTTAGGCTGTTCTGCTCCAGGTGTTTCCATGCCCCTCATGGAATTATCCACCATATCCAAGTTCAGACTATCTAGATCCTCTGGCCCTAGAGTCTGTTGTTGTTGAAGGTCTTTCAAATGTTTGTTATACTCAGCTTCAGCCAAGGCTGCTCTAGCTAACTCTTCAGCTTTAATAGCAGATATCATATTTTGCTTTTCAAGGTCTGTCTCATCAAACACTACTCCTACTTGGGCCACTACATCTACAAGATACTCATCCTCAATAGAATTTAAAATAGAGAAAGAAGTAGATGTACCTAGATCCTCTAAGTTCTTAACCTTGGCTCGCTTACTCTTTCTCCCCAACAGGCAGCCATCCTTGATCTCTAAGTCTTGAGCTCTATCTAACTGCTACCAGAGGCCCTTTCTTCTGTTCCTTTGCATTCTTGTTTTCCCCTTTTTGGATATTGGGTCAGACCATCTCAGGTCATCTTGGCTGTCATTGATCTGGGTAAGCTCAGCATTCTCCATATACTAGACCTGCTCCTCTTTATTACTCTGTGGTTCATTTACAAAACTCCTCCTGTTATCTGCCTGTCTCGAGCATTGGAAGAGTCCTGATTCCATCTCAGTTTCCTCAATGGCCATTGTTAGCAAACTCCCTGCACTTGGTGTTGAGTTAGTCTTCTCACCTAGAATCTCCAGTATAGACTTATAGAGTTCTCTATTAAGAATAGCACACCCTGCTTCATCTGACTTAGCTCCCACCTGTTCACCTAACAGGATTTTAGACTCACCCCCTGCTTCTTCACCATCTGTTCATCCTCAATCAACTGTTGACTGATCGATCCTACCTCAATTTGAGTTGACCCATAATTCTTTTGTCCTCGGACTTGATGTAGTACTGTGGTTTGAGGATCTCCCTAGACTCCTTCTTCTGCTCATGTACACTTTTGTCCCCGGACTTGAAGTAGTACTGTGGTTTGAGGATCTCCTTAGACTCCTTCTTCTTCTTCTGCTCATGTACAAGACTTCTAGGACTAGGCAGAAGTTTGTCCACCCTATGTTTACTCTTATTCCCTCCTGAATAGGTTTGAGTGTCCTTGTTAGTGCCACCAGGCACTGAAGTACCGGGGTTCTTACCACGTAATTCCCTCTCCTTTGGTTTGTGTTCTTTTCCTCAAACTCCTCAAAATCATCCTCATCAGCTTCATAGTCTCTAGAAGGGCCTTTAGGGGGAGGGGAGGGCTGTAAGGGGAACCTTTCCCCTTGATCAATTCTGACAAAAATCTCACCTCATATCCCAATTTGTTGAAGAAAATCTCAACTATCCCCCTAAGATTGTCTGGATCTCTGCAGTTCATCTTCACTCTCACTGGGCCCAATTGGATCAAACTCAGCTCATCTACAACCAAAGGTTCCCCAGCTAGAGAAGTAATTTCCTGAACAATACTAGTTTCCTCAGCTATACTTGGTAACCCAAAGATCTTCACCCATGCAGTTTGTAAATAGGATGATGCTTCTGGATCCATATTAGATTTGGAAATCTTAACCTTGAGGTTTCTAGCACCTAGCATTAACCCTGACAGTCGAGAAAAGGTTTCAAGCGATGAAACATCAGGAAACAAGCCAAGAAATCCCTATCCAAAAGAGCTTTCACCTGCCAATTCCACACCTTATCAGCCAAAGTGCTCAGTTCTTTTTCAACTTCCTTAGCTGTAGCAGTACCATCCTCAGTTTGCACCAAACCTAGTGGCTTCTGACTCTGGGTTTACACCTCAGGAAGGTTGAAACTATAGAACCCCTGACCCGGCAATGCAAAGCCCAACATCTTAAGCTTCCCCATGTTGCATTCTATAGCTAGATGTCCAATTTTTTTGCATTTGAAACACAAAGGGTCATTCTCACAGAATTTCTGATGGTGACCATATTCCTGACATCTAAAACATCTCTTCTTAGTAAGCTCCTCCTCCTCCTTTTCAACCGGTTCCGGGACCACAGCTTTCCCTTTAGGATCCACATTCCGAAACGGAAGGCCCCTTCTTTCCAAAGGTCCCCAATTAGCATTGCCCTGGAAGTTTGAACGAGTAATGTTACCTTCGGGGCGTCGCTGCACTCGCCACCCCTCCTATGGCCTCTGATCTTCCCAGCTACCCCGTTGCCAACCCGAGTGACCTTGATCTGTACTTCTCCATCTTCCAAAGTTCTCTTGTGGCCTGAACCCTAGGTTGCGCTAAAGCTTGACACGGAGATCTCTCTCTTCTGCACATCTTCCCGATGGTCGTCGCAGCCTCTTCCTTCCTTTTCAGCTCGTCTCTTCCACACGCGCGCGGAGGCTGATGATCGTCGGGGCGCATGGTGGCCGCCATCGCGTAGGAGTACGGTAAGGGTTTGGGATGGGAAGTTCTGTAGAGCCGTTTCGCTAAGTGGCCAAATCTATATATCTCCTCCACACGGGCCGGGCAACCAGCAGTGATAGCTAACTCTGGCCCAGACTTTTTTGGAATTCATAACCAGCGCTGTATCTTATCAGGCTGCCACGAGTGCTTATAAATCTCCAAGTGTTAAGGTGCCACTCTCAAAGGCCCATTTACGAGCAGCTTGTCTTTCGGCCCAGCATCCTTCAAAATCTCCCGCTGCCCACAAACCGATTTCCCACTATCCGATTGATCCTCCCCGATAAACGGCAGGAAAAAAACTTGGGGAGAATTTCACCATCCTGTAACTGTTCTTCCTTCCTGTCATCGCCGTCTCGCATGAACGTGGACGGGAAGAGAACAGAGATCGTCGAATTTCCTCCGCAGTCCTGCAACGAAAATCCGCCATCGACAGAGAAGATTTCCCCTCTCCACCACATGAGATTTGGGATTCTTCATTCCTCGCCAATGAAGAAATCCGAGATGAAACCAGCTTAGGAGTTGGTGGAGGATCCTGCTCTTCCTCCAGCCAACTCAAATCGAGCTCCTCCCTTAGGAGTTCACGTTCCAGACATAATTCCGCACTTCACATCTCTGAAACAAAACCAACGGCGCAAAAAAAAAACCAAAAGCAAACACAAAACAGCAATGCAAAGGACGACGGAACTAAAAGACGATCGGGGAGGTCAGAAGGGAGAAGAAGAGAATCGGAAAAACGAAAAGGAGGGATAGGGCAGAAGAGATGGAGGAGAACAAAAGCAGAGAGGGGGGAGGAGAAGGAGAGGGAAGGAAGGAAAGGGAGAGGAGGAGGAAGACCTCACCGACAATCAGCAGATCCGCTCACCGTCGATCCCCCCCGGCAGTTCCCGAGGGCGCACCCCCATGCCAGGTGAAAGCAAGTTATATTTACCAAACTTTTTTGAATAAAATAAATGGTTAAAGTTGATGTTAAAAGTCAACAGTGTCAATATTTTAAAACCGGAGGGAGTACATCACTTCAAGGCATCGTCCTTTCCTGCCACAGTTGTTCTCTTGGCTGTCACGCTACACGCTACAGCATGATCACTTCGCCTAACACCTTCGTCACTATCTACACCAGCGACGCCGGGGCTAGTCGACAAACGCTCATCAGCCGCGGTGCAGCTGCAGCAGCCGTGAGTATGCGCCGTCGGCCGTGCCACGAGGTCCTCGTGGCTGCCCTGCTCCACCACGCGGCCGTCCTGCACCATGGTGATGGAGTCCACGCCGTGGATCGTCAACAGCCGATGTTCCACCAGCACCGTCTTGCGGCCCTTCATGATGCGCTCCAGCGCCTCCTGCAGCACGCAATCGGACTCGGCGTCCAGGGCGCTCGTCACCTCGTCCAGCAGGAGCACGGCGGGGTCCTTGAGCACCGTCCGCATGATCGCGATGCGCTGCTTCTGCCCATCGGGCAGCTGCACGCTGCGCTCGTCCACGGGGGTCCGGTACCCATTCAGGAGCGCGCTGATGAAGCCATGCAAGTTGGCGACCTTGGCCGAATGGCCGCCTCGATCACCTACTCCTCCGTCGCGCCATCCTTGCCGTACGTGATGTTCTCCAGGATGCTGATGGCGAACAGCACGGGCTCCTGCTCCACCAGGACGATCTTGAGGCGCAGGGACTTGAGGTTCAGCCTCCGGATATCCTTGCCGTCGACCATCACCTTCCCGGCGATCGGGTCGTAGAAGTGCTCGATGAGGGCGATGACGGTGCTCTTCCCTGACCCGCTCGCGCCGACGGGAGCCTCGTTCTGCCAGGCGCGGATCCTCAGGCTGAAGTCCTTGAACACCATCACGTTGGGTCGCGTCAGGTAAGCGAAGTCGACGTGGTGGAAGTCAATCTCACCGCGGACTGACTCCACCTGCTCCGTGTTCTGCTCGTCCGGTTCGATGCGCGTCCTGCTGTTGAGGACGGCAAACACGGACCGGATGGACTCGCCGCCGCGGACGATCTCCGAAGCGAGGCTGACCGTCTCGGCGACGGAGTGGGCGGTGACGACGAGCACGACGAAGACCTTAATGACCTTGGAGAAGGTGGACACGTGGGAGCGGACGAGGTGCGCGCCGTACCAGAGGATGAGCTCCTCGGACGCGTACAACGAGAGCTAGGAGAGGCCGAAGAGCGCGCCGGAGATCTGGCTCCAGCGCAGGCTGTGCATCTGCGGGATGCACAGCTTGCTGCAGAACAGGGACAGGATGATCTTGTCCTGCGCGTTGAAGGCCGCCATGGTGCGGATGTTGCTGACGCCCTCCCCGGCGATCATGCTTGTCTTGGCGTGCGCCTTCGCCATGTTGCCCACGAAGCCCTTCATGGACAGTTGCTGTGACCATGCACATCATCACACTAAGTCACATGCCGGTCGTCGCGAAAGCCATTTCAAATAGTACACAGCAGATTGCATATAATCAATATGCATGCAGACCAGTTCTGTTCAGTGGAGCTTTATTTCAGCATTGTATCAAAGCTTAGCAAAAATATACAGGAGGTCTAATGACAATGCATTGATTTTGTCAAACGCACCACAAATGTCACAGAAATGGAACACAAACAGAACATGGTCTTCCAGCAGGTCTGCCCACAAGTGTTGGTGGTCTCATTTCAAATCCTGGGTCCACTTAGGGCAACTATGACCTATCACCCATAGGATTCACGTCAAACTGATATGCATATTCAAACCTTTGAACTGAATAATACTCATTCACATAGTCCTCTACTCTCAAGTTTCGTTGAGAGATTATGAATGCTATAGCATGAGTGCAAGGTTGTCCAATGACATCCCACTGCCCACATGAACAAGTATGAGTCTAAAGGTTCACTCCATACCCCTTTGTTATGTTGGGATTATCTCTATCATAAGTGCTGATAGGCACATATGATGATGCTAGAACAGCAGCTTCATCATCTAGTACACACTCAGCATCATGATCACGAAAATTTTCAGGTAGAATACTTGGGTCAACTTTCACTTGTTCTGGCTCATTTTGCATGTCACCACCTTTCTTCTTGCCCTACTTGAAGTATCTCCATTCCTCATCAGCAGCAGGCTCATCTCCAACAATACCCACACCTTCTATCATATAATGATCTGTTTCTTCCTCTTCATCCCTAGGTGGACCTGCTATAGTCTGGCCGAATATAGGTTCATCTGATAGTTGATGCTCCAGATCACCATCACACTCATCAACCAATGTTAGAACTTCCAATTCTTGCTGGACATCAGTGCGTAAAATTATTTGCCTCTCTTCAGTATGTTGCTCTCCAACAATTTTCATGTCAAACTGAACTGCAGTGAAGCTTTGGAGCATACAGAGTAGTTCAGAGTCAGTGCACAACTTAACATATTGGTTGTCTTTCTTGAAATACCAGAACTCAACACTTTGATAGCTAGCCCATCTATATCTCTCTCTGGCATCATTCACCAATTCAATCAGAGAGTACTCAGTCCAGTCGACATTCCAGCTACATTTAGATCCTTTTGTGTACTCCCTTCTATTGTCAATCACACTAACATATCCCTGAACTGCTACATCTATTCTACAGGTTGTTTCTGGAATCACCCTGAAAATAGTAGGGTTACCAATTAACAACCATGTTCCTCAACACATAATCATCCTCAAGTGTGTCACTGATATACACTTCTCTCTCAAAGCGAACAGATCTAAAACAAGCAAGTATGAAGAATGAGTAACAAAAAGGAGGTGCTCACCCTGGAGCAGACCGCGGAGCATCCATTCGAACCTTCAATCCTCAAATTAGCCACATCAACTTATCACCTAACACAGCACATCAACCAAATCAAACCAAACTGGTGTTAATAATACTGAAGCAGGACCGGGAGGGCGTGGGGGCGGCAGAGGGGTCATTGGGGAAGGGACCTGGCGGAGGGTCTCACCTGTGAAGAAGGGATCCGGTGGAGGCGTCACCGGTGATGGATCAGAGGGCGTGGAGGACCGGAGGAGGGGCGTCGCCAACGAAGGAGTTCGCGGGGCCGTCACCGATGCTGGTCCAGCGCAGCACCAAAGAAGAAGGGGGCCAGCAGTGGCAGAGAAGGGGGCCGGCAGCAGCGTCGCCGGGGAAGGCACCGGCAGTGTGAGACCCCCTTCCAGGAAGGAAAGTCCTTGTGACACAAGTACCAATCTCTGGACCGGTAGTTGATACGCACATTAAGAACAAAGCGATATTATTACACATACAGGTTCGACATACTACAAGTCTTAGGAAAGATCTAACGAACATAGTCTATATTACAACCAACAGGTCGGCGCAGCGACTTTATTCATACATCACACTACTAGGAGACTAACACTACACTACAGGCAAACTCGAGAGAAGGACGAGACTTCTAATCTTCGTAGTCGGCATCATCCTCATCGTCTTCATCTTCTGAACAAAACAACAGCAGGGGGAAGGGTGAGTACGAAGGTACTCAGCAAGTCCTAATGGTAGGAGAGGTAGGGTCCGTAGAAGCGAAAACAAGGGAAGGCTTGAGGTTTTTATTTTTGCGGAAAGCAAGTTTTTCTGCAAGGGCTTCCTAATTGATAGATTTTTAAATCCGATAGAAAACATTATTTATCATGTTTTAGTAGGGTGAACCAGAGGAAGCCTTTCACTCCCTCCATCAGTTCTCAAGTTTTAAACGGGCACTAGCACGTTTCCATGCAGGCCCTCGGTACACAGCCAAAACATGTCCAAAACACGGGCATCTACACCCACTCACACGACAAGGATATAATAGAAAACTAATCATAGGGTACCCGAACAAATAGCATGACATTACCGTGACAACGGCCTATCCGAAAGAATTTTACACTCTGCAGAGGTTGTACACTGTACCCACAGGTTATGCTATTTTTGATCAACAAAGTTGCATAACGTTTACCCCACGACTACATAAGTTTATACAGATTCCACTCAAGATGTACACAGGGGCTATCCGTCGGGGTATCACCCTCCCGATGACGTGACTGTACATTCTCGGAGCCGGATCATGAAGATTTACCACAGTCACGTCTTTTTCTGGTCCCCTACTACGTCGGGTATTACTAAACCAGGGGCTATATCTGCGCGCTTATGGTCCCATGACGTGAGCAATTACATAGTCGAGAGCCAGGCAGTGAGTTATCTCACGCCCTTCTCCTGTCCCTTTGTGTCTTACCGACCTTCTAATGGCTCGATGTGAAATACTTATATAGCGGAGATAAGTCCTGTCCAAAATGTATAGGTTCTGTGGTTGCACGAAATTGCTAAGTCTAAGACTAACGAACCGGTCCTTATATGGCAAGGGTGGCGTGCTTGTCCACGGCAGGTGGACCAAACCGAAGCCTACACATCTATCACCATCACCTCTTATGAGCCCCACCCCACAACCACGACCCTCTTCACCTAACACCAGTTGCACTATGCTCGGCCCATTTTATTTTACTCACACCACCAAACACGTCTTAACACATTTGCAAAAGGGGTGATATAAGATGTGGCGGTACGAGGCACTGCAATTGGAGTCCTAAGCATTTTTCTAATCAAGGCAACCTTCTATTCATTAAAAGTATTTAAAGAACAGAAGTACTACGGTTAACAAAGGTGTGTCATCAATTGGTTAACAAGGTGGTATTTATATTAACCACAGCAAGTTACTGATATAAATATAAATACCTAGAATCAAGTAGGAACTAAACTACACAACGTTTAACACATTTTAAAACATAGGCAAGCATTTAGCTCCTATAGGTGCAGCAGTAAACATAGGTTCAAAGTGGTTCAAGGGGGTGTTAGAACTTGCCTTCAGCAGTGTCTTCGGGTTCTTCTTTGTACTCAGGCTCTTCGGGTTCCTCCTCGTACTCGAGCTCTTCTTCAGCTACAAACAACAGTCACAATAAGACTACTAAAGAAAAAGCTATAAAACTACAAAAGAAAGAAACACCAAGCAAAATATAGAGTTTGGATAGGCTAGGATGGTAGGGCTCATGGTTTCGTGGTTGCGAACAAGAAATTGGGGCTTCGTGAATGTGGACACGAAATCGGGGTTTCGTGAATGTTCAGGGTTCTGTGGAAGTTCGGAGATTCGTGGACACATGAGAGTGAAAGTTCGAGGTTTTGGAAAGGTTCGGGGATTCGTGGACACGTGAGAGTGAAAGTTCGGGGTTTTGTGAAAGTTCGGGGACTCGTGGACACGTGAGTGAAAGTTTGGGGTTTTGTGAAAGTTAGGGGATTTGTGTACACGTGAGCTGTGACTGTGTTCGTAGACACATGGACACGTGACTGTGACGTGTCCGTGGACACGTGACTGTGTCTGTATCCGTGTCTGTGACTGTGTCCGTACCCGTGTCCGTGACCGTGGACACGGGACCGGGTCTGTACTCATGTCCGTGACCGTGGACACGTGGACACGGGACCGTGCCCGTACCCGTGTGTGTGACCGTGGACACGTGGACACGAGACTGGGTCCGTACCCATGTCCGTGACCGTGGACACGGGTTCGCGGCTGAGTCCAAGGTGGACACGTGGCCGTGTCCATGTCCGGAGACCTAGGACCAAGTGTGAATTCTTGACGTGGACGTGAGCACACGTGTGTGGGCCTGGGCGCGCTCTGGGCACATCGGGCACGCACTAGCGCATTTTGAATGGGCTCTGGCGCGTTTCGGACGCGCACTGGCGTGGTCCGGGTGCTTCAACTTGCGCGCGCGCGTGTGCTGCATGGCCAAAGGGGCGTGGGTGGTGGTGTGACACTTGCCGAGACCAGTGGTGAGATGGAACGGCGGCGCGATGCGAGTGCTCGTCGGGCTCGCACCGGGGGCGCTCCATTTGGCGCGTGCGGCGCGGTCTGGGGCTTAGCCCTTGCTCGAGCCCCGGTTGGACTAGCCGAGGTCTCGTGTGTGCGTGCCTAATGTACAATGCTAGTGAGGGGGAGGGATTCACCGTGGCCGACGGTGAGCCGGGGCAGCGGCGGTGGCGGCGCCTTGGGCGTGCGGGTGAGTGTTGCTGGTGAGAGGGGGCAAGGGCCTCAAGAGGAGGCTCCTTTTTCGGCCGATGAGCTGCGCAAGGGCTCCCGGAGCTCTGTGACACGCTCAATTTGGGCTGAGGCGGCGCCACGGACAAGGCGCACGCCGCGGCATGGCGAGTTCGGAGAGCTTTCCCTCGGTGTGGAGGTGCTGTAGGAGCGTCGGATGGCCAATGGTCGCCGGATTCGAGAGGAATCGTCGGCGGCGTGCTGTGGCCGATGATGGGGAAGAACAAAAACCGAAATTGGGCGCAACGCGAGGATGAGAGGGCTAGACCTGGGCAGAGCAGGGGCGCGGGGAAGAGGCGCACGCGCAGCAGCCCTGCCCTTTTATGGTCCGGGCGAAAAAGGGAAGCTTTCCCCGGCGCGCTCCGCTGGCAGCGTAAATGCGCAATCGAGGTGAATCCCGGTCAGGGCCGCACGGGGACAGCTGGCTTGCCCCGTGGCAACCGGTGACGGCTCTTGAGTGAACGTGGATGTGCTCGGGCGGTGCCAGCCAACAATTCCGACCAGCGGCAGGTGGCATCAATGCGTCGGCATTGAAATCCGATGCGACGGGGCGAGCGCGCGTGGATTCGGTTTGACGACGTCCCCTTCGGGTAGCGGCGGCGGCGAGGGTGCGGCTTTGCTGTCGGACAGGGTCTCGTGCAGGCGGCGCGTCAGCTCGACGGTGTCCGGCAGAGCGTGTCAGGCGACGCGTCCGGCTGGCCAAAATAGGTGCGAAACTATGGGCGCGACTATTTCCTGCGAGCGGTACGATGGCGGGTGACGGTTGACGGCAACGGCGTTCTGACAGCGGCCGTCGGGTGCGGCGTGGCGGGCCGGCGGTATACAGGTGGTGCTCAAGTGGTGCCAGTGGGGCGCCAGAGGAGGAAGAAAAACAGGGGAGGGGCGAGCGCGTGTGGAGCGCGCCTCACGCGTGTGGAGGTCGGGCCAAGGAAGGAGGCGACGCGCGCGCGCCTCACGCGTGAGGGGGGCCGGGAAACTGGCAGGCCGTCCGGCCCAGTGAGGTTTTTTTTCTATTTTCTAAAGATTTAAGAATTTCCAAACTCCAATTTACAAGCAATTAAATTCCAAAAGATCAAAGCTACAAAACAAGAAAAATCAAACACTTACAAATTCAATTTTAAATTTTTGAAATTTCCCTTTTTGCTATGTTGCTCTAGTTTAGTTTTATTTTTTAAAATTTTTAAAAGAGTCTAGAAGAGCTAGGTTCACCTAAAAAGAAAAAAATTTCTTTTTAATCCCTTTTTCTTAGTTTGAAATTATTGGGATGTGACAGGCGGTGGCCTGAGCTGGCTGGGTCGAGCGGCGGCCTGAGCCTCTGCGCGCGTGTGGATCGATCTGGGTGCGTGCTTGTGTTCTGTAGTACATTTGGATAAGGGGCAAGATGGTAATTTCCAATTGTCAATTCATTTTAAAAAAAAATTAAAAAACATATTAACCCTAACGGATACCAATGGTAAATTTCTAAAATCGTCATCTTTCAGTGTCATCTATCTAATTTTCTCTTTATTTTGAGTAGTGCTAACATGAAAATTGAGGCCATCGATGACACAGATTGATGGAGGGGGACGGCACTGAACTGAAACTCATTTGAGTGTTGCGTTTCACAGGGGCATAGTATATGTTTTGTTGGCACAAAAAGAATGTAGTATTAATAAAAAAAAAATTGGTTCACCATTTCCCCCCTTGGCGTACCACCTTTAACTTGATGCCTTTTCATAGCTCTATCTGAACTAAAAGCTGAACGCTAAATTTAAGACATAGTAGGTGTAAATGGGTTCAAAATGATGCAGTAACGTGCCAAAGAAAGGGATGATCACTAACAATCATAAAAAATATATATATATCACTTTAAAATAAAAACTTATAGAAAAAAACATAAGTCAAAGATAGATCTTGAAGACTGTCATTCAAAATGCCTAGAAATATGGTACCGGAGAGTACTTGTATTACTGCAAGTGACGTGATTAATACAAACATCAAATCATTCGACGACGTGGAATGAAGCGATACATCAAATAATAGGTAACATCATTAAATAATACACCATATAAAACCTAGTACATTAGATTAATAGCATGACCAAGCCACAATGACTTCAATTTTACAGAAGCCAACATCAATCTCTCCACGGCTGCGACTCATTTCAAAAGCGGTGAAACTCTTCTCAACCTTCTTGAGGTCAACTTTTTCATGAACACCTTTCCATACCTCAACAGAAACTATCAGCTCCCCATGGAGATCAACAGAAACCACAGAGCGCGAAAGCAAGATATCATTACCATCAAGATGCACTTTCTTATCTCCAGAACTAAGTAAAACAACTTGTTCATCATTTATACTAGCGGTTCTGGCAACAAACTTGCCATGAAAACCATCTAGGCATGTCCCATCAGTGACTCGCATATTAATCGTTGCCTCCACAGAACGACTAATATACCCGAGAGTAAACTCCATTTTGCTAAGCTTGCTAATGTAATCTGTTTTAATCAGGTATGTCCTTCCGTTGCAGCATACAAATGGAGCAGCTAGAAAGCTTAACATCTTATCCTCAGACTCAGCATTGCCCTTCACTTTCAGATCAGCCTCAAATATCGGGGGGTCAATAACCCTAACAGCACGGACAGGACCTGTCAATACTAAAGATGAATCCTGCATGCAACACCATTGAATACTTATATTAGGTATAAACTTAATCAAAGATGAAACAAGCACTGAAAATTACATCAGAACCAATTGTTTACAAAAAAGTAACAAGACAAGGTGCACATGGTTTTTTTTGGCAATGTGCTATACTGCCCCTTCACAACGCCTAGGTGGCACCTGGGCGTTGTGGTGTAGCTTAAATTGAGTAGCATCATATCACCCTCACAAGTCACAAAATCTAGATGACACTACAAAAACAGGGAAAGCACATATGATAAATGATGCAAGATAACAACTGACGGGAGAAAAAACTAGCATGATGCATTCATTAGTGATTAACCAAAAGAGTAGGTTATTTGTTCTATCCATGTCATCAAAACAACGTAAAGCATGTTGCATTTAGAATATTCAGTCTTCATTGCCTGCAAAAAAGCCAGAGAAATTTCTCATCTATGTTCAGAAGAAAATGGCAGAAAATTGTCAAGTATGATAGAATGTACAACAAGGAAACAGATTTAAGGGTATGTCAATGCACTATTGAGACATATGTAGACTGTCCAAAGGGTATGGCTGGAGTTAATGAGGTACAATATCAAGAAATGCATCTCTCCGTATCTTATAACAGATTATTCGTCTGCTACCAACTTCACTCAAATACCAAATTGAGTATTGGTGCCATACTAATTGTGCTAAAATCTCTTTATTTCCTTGTGTAAATCCATCCACATGGCTGATTTTTTGCCATATTTCTACACTACAAACTACCTCTTTTGCTCCCATAGTTTTTTATAAATAAATTTAATAAAATATGTAATAGTTGAGTGAATAATGTTAACTCTAATTGGATCAATAAATTTGTGTGATATGATCGCCTGAAGACATTAATGACATTTTATTCATCCGCAATTGAAGCTCATTTCCATTTCAATTATTTCACTTAATAAACATGAATTCACATTAAATTTAAAAGACTCATAATACATAAATATATGAACACATGGAAAAAGACAAGACACATTAGCCAGATAATGGTTTGAAGGAATATGAGTAAGGCATAAACTGTTAATCAGATAGAAAGTTATATAGTACACACTTTTTATCAAATAGGTTGATTGCATATTTTATTTACTACCTACAAGGGAGACATAGTAATTTTTACAAAGCGATAACATAGAATCAAAAAAATATCTAAAAACTCATTGAAGATGAGAATGGACATAACTCCCAATGGATTAAATTGTGAAAGTATTAAGCATTACAGAAAGAAACAGATAAAATAGTGAATAATAAAAAATACTATGAACCTGTTGGGTGAGAGTTTGGCAGTTATCCCTTTCGCGATAGAAGATGGTATTACGGTTGCGATCTAGCGAATCACGTATGGCAACACAACCATACACATCGATCGGCCACTGTAAACCTCCTCTTATTGCTATCACTTTGACTGCAAAGATCTGCAAAGTACTTTCCACATAACCATCCTCGCTATCTGTAAAACGCATTGAGGGTATCTTTGCTGCAAGCAGATGCAGAATTGAACCATGTTAACACAATCTAAGCGCAACAGCATTAGAAGAAGTATTAAGGTATATATGTGTAGCAGTTTAGTCCTTGTTCATAAAACCATTTGTGATCCTATAAATTGTATCTCTATTAAATCCAAGAAACATCAGAGTATGGCAGAGTAGATAGAGCACCAGCGACAGTGCAGGCTGATTGAAGGATAAAGCACAATTGATAGACTAATTGGTTAGCTAAAGTATTAAGTGTAGGCCAAGATAAACCAAATTAACATGTGTCCCAAGGTAACCAAAGAAGTAACAACTAACTCACTTTCAGCCTCGAAGGGACCGTAGGAGTCGGAGTCCCAGGACTCGCGGAACAGCCGAGCTTGGAAGGCGTTAGAGTCCTTAAGAAGCTCGCTGTCTTCGTCGCCTGAATCCACACACTCCCACCAGCTGTCATCCCAGTTTGGATCGTACTCCTCCTCCTCTGCGACGGGCTCTATCTTCCTCTTCTTAGCGGCTTCCGCTCCCCCTTCCACTTGGTCCTCTGCTTCCTGGGATCTCTTCGGCGGCACCACCATCCTCGGAAGAGCTGGTTGTGGCTGCAGCGCACAGCAGCCAATTTCCTGTGCGCCGCCGCTGCAATGGCTGCAGCCAGCTGAAGCGATCGGGGCCCTCGACTCCCCCTCGAGTTCCCCATCCCCCTCCACCTCCATTTCCTCCCCTTTTTGGTCTCTCTTCGGCAGCGCCGCCATCCTCATCTCCATCTCCACCTCCATGTCCAACGAGCACCAAGGACCGCTAGCGCGGAATGCCTCGCCGACGTCAGGAAACCTAGATCTGGTCCTCGGCTCCTCGCCTTCGGCCTCTGTATGTGAGCAATGGGGAAAACTTATTTTTCCTCTAGAGATCGAGACAAAGCTGGGGAACATAATAAACTGGCCGAATCTCCCGAGTCCAGGCCCAATATGAGTCGGCCTTTGACCTAACCGGCCCATGAGATACCCAAACGGCTTGTAATTTATGGGTTAGCCTGAATTATAGATGGCCGAATAGGCGGCTCAGCACAGCCCAGCCCGAGCGCAAAAGGCTCGACCCCCATTAATTTCGGGTCGACACGGCCCACATCACTATGGGGCTATGCCGTGCCAGCTTACGGACTCCACCTCCGGTTCACAGCATGACACGGTAAGGTTTAACTGTGTCGAGATGGCCCATGGGCCGTTCGGAGCGGTGGCATGTTTGGCACGGCGGTCCATTAAGCGACACTGTAGCCCGTTAAGCGGGCGTGACTTGGCAGAAGTGGTATCTCGGGCGGAAACGGCGAGGGTGGCGGACAGTGGCGGCACGGGCTGAGATGTGAATAGATGAGGGTAAATATGTTATTTGAAGTTGTCAATTTATTTAAAAAAATATAAAATTGTTTAAATCTTCATGGAACCGGACAGAATAGCAGATTTTTAAAAAAATTGATCTTTCAGTGGTACATATATGTGCCATTTTAGTTTGATGGTAAATTTCTAAAAACGCATTCTTTCAGTATCATCAATCTAATTTTTCCTTCTTCAAATACCATCTGGATAATTGATTTCTCATTCACATAGCAAAACATTTTCTTGAAGCTACTGCAGAACTGAATAGTAGTTAGAGGAGGAAAGAGTCTTACTCCCTCCATCTCTTTTATAAGTCGTTGAGCACGAAAATTAAGAAAATAGAAAAGATGGAATGTTCTGAAAATGAGGAGGTAAGAGATAGAATAGAGATGTATTGAAAAAAAAAATTTATCTTTGACTTATAATTTAAAAAAATTTGAGTAGTCCAAAGTAAATTATAATTTGGGACAGAGGAAGTACTCAGAATGCAAACTTAAGCCGACTGTATGGCAGCATGTTGGATGCTTATAGGCAAATGTAGACACCACTGATTTATCGGCAACAGTCCCTTTGAGTATGTCCAAAACTGACAAAAGGATAACACTAGTATTAGCATATAGTGCTTCCTTAATAGAGTGTAGTTATCGTGACGACACCTATTAAACCAAATATATGGCTTAATGAGCTTAAATACTCAACAATTCTGCTAGCTTCAAGTATGAGTAACACTGATACACCGGTTAAGAGTTTTTGACATAGACAAATAGATGATCTGCTGCCAATCGAGGTCAAAAAGCAGCGCTTGACTAACTTGCTGCAATCTACCATGGTAGGGAGTTTATGCTATTGCTATGCCACTCCTTAAGAGGATCCCCATTTCTGTTTTATGAGGTTATTTTATTCTGCCTTCATTCCTCTCGCGAAATATATCATATTACCGCAGTTTAGAAGTGTTAATTTGACATATCTGATGTTATTGCTGCGCATATTTATCAATTTATGTACCCATAATGCACATGTCGCGCATGATATGCTAGCCACAAGAAATTATAAAATTATCTAAATTGTATCAGATTGTAACTGGTTATTGTGTTATACTGAATTTTTTTTATTCTCCTTTTTACAGGGTGCTGGAAAAATACCACACCACATTTGATGAGACATGCCATTCAACAGGATAGCCATGTTCGCACTCCTAGCAAACATGGGTTAACGGCCTGCCAAATTAAATATTTAAAAAAAGATGAAATTTAACTAAAGTTAAATATTATGTCATCTAATGACATTTGTTTCACTATATTCTTATGTGTCAAGGGATTAATTATTTTTTTCTTATTAGTGACATGGGATTGATCATGGTTTAATATTGCTATAGAATTCTGTTGTGCATGTAGAGAAAATTTATGTGGAAAATATATAACCCCTTTCTCATTAAAAAAACATAATCTTCTTAGTAAGAATGAGAATCATACAAGAAGCACTTTTAACCTATAATAAAAAAATATAGTACTATTAGGGTAATAAAATGCGGCAAACACCGCGCCATCTTTCTAGACAATCCAAAATTAAATGTGACGTATCTTTTCGTGAAACTGGGCCGTGCCAAGTGCCCCAAGATGCTACGTGCGGTTGCATCAGTGTCTTTCAACCATGCTGGGCCAAAATTAGAAAATAAAACTTGCTGGCTTGGAGTAGAGATAGCAACGGGCCGAGACTCAAAACCCGACGGGTTTTTACTCCATTAAGGTATGAGTATGAGAGATTTTTTATACTCGTGATCTTAACGGGTATCGGGTATGGGTACAAAAAGGTTCTATCCTTCTTCGATATCCGATATATACCTGATATATAAAAAAATACGTATTTTTGTTAGATATAAGTATATAAAATATTATATCTCGTAGATTATTTTTATACTTTTTACCTAATGTGTCACATTTAATTTAAATTTGTATTAGTTTAACTTATTATGTGTCAATAAACTGAATACTTATATTAAATATATACAATAAATATATATAAAACAACTAATTATAATTGTAGTCGTATTCTTAATAGGTGCCTGAGACCCGTGAAATTTCCCGTGGGTATAGGTATGAAAAGGTAAAACCCGACGTGTATGTACACGTTGCCATCTTTAGCTTGGAGCAGTGAATTAAGCACATGGTTCACATTACTGTTGTAAAATTGAACGTGACGGGTAAGGAGTACCAAATTGGATTTTTTTTTATAAAAAAAAATAGGTATTAGTTATATTTTAGCATGTATAGTTATTCAAAATTACAATCCAAAATTAATGAAAAATAATAGCATTGTTAGTTCTGTGTTTAAGCAGAAAATACTTCTTCCTCCGTTTCTAAACTGTTGTCGTTGTTGCCTTCTAACATCATATTTGATCATTCATTTTATTATAAAAATTACCTAGTTCAAACATGTAAAATTATAAGCTATGTTTGAAATATCTTTGATGATAAAGCATATTATAACAAAGTATATAAAATTTATCATATTTTTTAATAAGATGAATGATTAAAATTGATGTTAAAAGTCAACAGTAACATTAAATTAGGAACAGAAGGAGTATGATAATTACAAAATTAAGGACAAAATTTCGAATGTGATCTCATTTCAGAGTCCATTGGCACTATACTGCTCATGGTCTTATAGAATTTTGAATTGGTCTTATACTTCGAATAAGATTTAAAAGCCTTTTGATCTACTAGTACTCCGTAGAGTAAACATGTTACCTTACTAAAAAAAAAGCAAGACTGAGCATATCCAGTTTTCACGGCACATGTCAATATTTATCAATAGTTATCAAATTT